>LUCH01017491.1:0-35691 GCA_013368495.1 Paragonimus heterotremus
ACGGTCGACGCATTGCTCCAAGAACCGAATGGTCACGTCCGCTTCTGCCAACTGAATTAAATAAACTTATTGAGTTCTTTTAGTACGTTGGGGTCTTTGGCAGATAGGCCAAAGTGTTGATCAAAATGAAATCGTCATTCATCGACCGTATAACTCAAGACCTAAGATTAGAGAACAAATATAACTAAAATTTGCTGAGGGAAGATAGAAAGTACATCAGTGGTTGCGGGGGAAGTTTATATGTTTGCTGGCGCACTTTATGCACAGTAAGGCGAACAAATAAAAAGTCTTCTGGTGTATGAACCAAGGAGAACTCTCAGCACAAGTGGAGCAGAGAATACAGGAAAGCATAAAACGGAAAGCCATCTTCAATCATACTGCTGAATAAACAAAACTACTTATTTAACGATGAAAATCTGTTGGCTTATACATTAGTTTCCAAAAGTCTTCGGTCCGGCGCTCAGCAAGTTACACAAAACCAAAACAGCCTAAATTAAGCGTATCGTATACCACAATTATATATTAGACTACATGTAAGCCCAACACCCAATGTGATCAATAAGCCTGGTATGGTGATATCAGTGTATTAATAACACATGAATTCCAGTGTACATCGAGTCGGAATTCGTTTCGATGTTTGAAGTAAATCAGCCGAGATAGACCAAATACTTGTTCCACTAATGTAGAAAATACAGTAGAAAATTTGGCCTCCGCTCGCAATTCCAAATATCTCTCACTGATTTTCTTCTTGTGACTAGGGCCCAAGCTCTTTGAGAGTTTCCAGCTTTTTCAATGTTCTGGTTTTTACATAATTGATGTACAGGACTGGACTTATCATTTGATCAGGTGTGTTACTTATCAAATTCTCTTCGGACTTCAAAAGCAACTCCTTACGCAATGCATCTGGGTGTGTGCAGTGTACTCACAGGTCATCACATGACTCTGATAGCTTTTAGTCCAGCTCAGTAAGACTGGACAAGTGGAACAGCTCTCGATAACCAATGCTACGTTTGATGTGCATCAAAATTCACAAACGTATAGAGAGGAATAACTGGATCTCAATCAGCTTTCCATTAGTGTTCCGCATTTACAAGTTAATTACATTGGATTCTGGATATTGATATGAGGAATGGACAATGTTATGCTGGGTATGTTTCATAACTTATTGTCTCAGATAATCTGTTTAATGGGAATTGGAATATTACATGAAATTTTGCCAAACGACTTCCTTTCAACAGAAACCTTGCCTATTTTTGCAGTCAACTGCCTTGAAATTCTCCACCGTTTTAACATACCGTTTGAAACGAATTCAAAGAGCGAGACTTGTTGTTGTTTGTTGCCCTGTTGACACAGTTACCCAAGCATTGGGATAAACATTCGATTTTTTGTTACTAGATGTTGTTTGTCAAGTATACAGTGAATTATAAATATGTCTCTTAAGACTTCTTTCAAGGAAGTAGTAGATTCACGGATCTTTCACCCTACATGTTCGCCAAAAACACCTTTTCCCATCCAAAAACTATTACAAAGCATGAAACATTGGTTCCAGTTCTGTGTTTTTAACTGGAGTGCACAAATTGAATGTTTACGAACCAGACGCAAGTAACCAGATGTGCTTCATTTCCTGGTGAAGTTGATTCAGTGAGGTTTAGTCCGAACTAATGAGTCATTAATATGCTGTTCACGGCTCCTCCGAGAGTCCTCCAAATTTACTCTATTTTCCTTTGTACGAAGTTGTTGAGGCGGTCACTTACATACTGTCTTAGGGCGGCTTATATAAAGCCACTTTTATTGGTAATAGATTGAGTTATATTTCAACTGTATGAATTTTCCACGCGTTCACGGAAATTTTATGCAAAACGCGAAAGTCCCTACCGTTTTGACATGAATTATTGTCAGCCATGGCTCTCAATGTAATTCACTTCTGAAGGTTGTCACAAATTGTCCGGAAATGATATGCAGTAATATATGTTTTATCTGCACGTATGTCTCAGCACCCTGGGGAGCTTAGCAGTTTCATCCGAGAAAATCCCACATGACACGCAGCTTATAAATGATAGCTGCTAGCTGCAACTCAAACTCCATAAATCAGTCAGCCCAACATTTGCTTTTGTTTTGCAATGCGCCACTCATTCTAATTAGTGATTCTGAATCCGAAACTAGGAGTTTGCAGGCTTCAGTTTTATGAGGTGTGAGTTCTCCCGAAATTTAGGTAAAACTGGCAGGCTGAGCACCAAACTGCCAGAAATAACAAAGATTGAGTGAAGGGCTGTTTCCTAGGTGGCCCAAGAAACGACGTTCATCAATAGGAACAGAGTTGCCGAGTAAAATCGCGTCGTCCATTGGTGGAGGCAGTGAAGAAAGTGCTCACATAAAGTTGGCCGCGTACCGGGTCTAGAACAGTCCCCAATATTGTGTGTGCTCTATTGATTTTGTTATTTTATCACGGTATAAGGTAGTCGATCGAACAGATAGTGTGAAGATAGCCACCCACATAATTGCCCAAACCGAAGGAAAACATAGCATCGGGCATTGAACTGAGTAGTTAAACGACATACTATGCAATTGATGTGTATTTCTTCTGCCTGTTTTGTCCTCTTTGGGTGAATGAAAAACTGAGGTATGTAGAGCTTGCGTGTGATAACCTGGCTGGTTTTTCCAATGCATGGAGTGGCGATGTCGTGACAGTGAGTTGAAACAGTCGGGTCCATTTATGAAGAAACCGGTGGGCAATTCCACACAATACGTGTTAGTATGTTGTTCTCCTTAGCAACACCTTCATGCCTAATAGTAGTCCAACGCTGCCTTCATCCACCTCCTATTTGAGCGCTTACTTTCACCCGATTTTGGAAATATTGATGTCTATATATAGAATATATAAATCTGACAAGTTAGCATTCTTTTTGGTGATTGTTACCAAATTCAACAGCACATCATCTATAGAGCACCGAAAGTATCTTTGTCTGTACTTACACGCTGATAATATGTGTGAGTGTATGCATTCACAAGCTGTCAAATATGGCACAGTTGAAAATGTTTGCTAGTCTTCAGGGTGGTCAGCAGGTCACATATTCCGTTCACGCACTCATTAAACGCTTCCTCTTGTCCAGTCATTCTTCTACAAGCCGTATGATAGTAGACAAACCACGATCCGCCTTCGCTGTATACATGTTCGGTATGTTGTTCGGCCATGCACAGACAAGTCCATCATGAATGAAGGTGAGCTGTACGGAGTTCCTCTGTGAGAAAGATTGAAAAACTAATGTCAAAGAAAGTATGCAGTACTGTGGCACTCCAGGTTTACTTGGATCAAAAGATAGACGGCTGCAAATACAATGGAAATGTTTTTGAAAAATAATTGTCCAAAATGTGTTGACGTCAGCTCAGTCCGTTTGCTGGACGTGGTTTGTGTAAGTGTCAGAATTCTTGATAGACTGACTGAATATTCAAATTACTTATCACGCACTGTTGTAATGTTCACCTTCATTGCGGCTTGCGCACCAGGTTGGCAAAACAAGGGAATACAGTAGTTTCGTAAGCAAAACGTTACACTTTCGATCCTAGTAGCATAGAATGAATTCTTATACTTGAAGCTGTAGAAACCTTGTGGTTATTGACGTCCTTATTGAAAGTTGTCGATTCTGAAGCGCTTCTCAATCTGAACGTTCCTCTTGATTCAGCAGACTTCCTGATTACTGCAAGACTCAGAAAATAAGATCAGACAGTCTTCAGTTGTGATGACCCTGTAAAATCGTCTGGATTTTAAAGTTGTTTTCCTTAAATTTCTGCAGAAGACAAATCCAAGCTATAATGCTCATAATTTGTGTTATTTCAGAAAACCGTGTGCTGAGTAAAAGGTCTCCATTTTTTCTAGAGTACCCATCAACCTAAAACCCTCAGTTCCTGATAAGTATTTCCTAATGATCCGTAGAAATGCGACTGAAACAGACTGCTTCTTCAAAATTTTCTGAAACGCCTTAAAAGCAACTACGATGTGAAAACGTTTACTTTTGAAGTGCTGCAGTTTAGAAAAAATATTTGGACTACACGAATTAAAAGGTGAAAATAAAAGAATTATGACGTAAATTACGTTTCATTTTTCTCGTATTGTTTTTTGTAAGTTTGACGGAAGTAGTCAGAGGTAGGCTGGGATCAACTGTCAAACTTGGTGGCGTCCAGAAGTGATCAATATATGCGGGTAAGCACTCTTGCTGAAGACTGGGGACTAGTGCAAACTAACTTGACACAGAACTGGACGCAGCCGGTAGGAGAACATGATGAAACTGCAACACTGGTCCAAAATTTCATGCTTCGATTGGTAGAAGACGATACCAATGAAATGGTCACGAACAGTTAAACAACCAATGAGGATGGCCTTATTGGATGAGATACGTGCTCGGGTATTCGGTCTAAATATACACTAAAATTTTAACTATACTGGATTCTATCCTCTGCTTGGTCTTTTTTATGTTTGAAAAAACCACCCAGAATGATCTGAACAAGGTGACTAATATTCGATCAGGGAAGAAATTTTCCCAAGAGATAAATTTTCATTGAATAGTTTTGGTTGAAGGTGAAGCAATTTAACTGGTTACCAACTTTTAAGCAAGTCTGGAAACTTAACTCAACGGGTCAACAAGTCTATTTGTCTCAGTTTGTCGATCTACAGTGCAATCACTGAAAGCGCAGTGTAGCAAAATTCACTGGGTAGTTCCATGAGGGAAATTCTGCAATTTTGACGGTATACACCATAAGACCACTGAACGATATCCAGAAATTTATATGCTGGCATCCAAATAAACGTCATTTCGGTTGATCCCGGCTCGTTAGGCAAACTTTATACTGATTACTCCCTAACATCAGATTCTACAAATATTTTGCTACCGCCTCGTCTTCTACTAACGCACACTAATTCATTCATTTGCTGTACAAGGGGGCTTGTTGGAACTGCGCCGAAATTCCATTTATTAGTTTGGTGGTCACCTACTGGACACTTATTATCGGGAGTGTTTCTTTTCAGACTAATAAGGAAGACGAGATTTCCACTCCTCAGCGCTGGCTCCACATAAAATCCATGTGGCTTTTTATAATAGTAACAGTAATAGTTGCTTCTCTTGAAGATATACTGTAATGCTTGTTTGTCTGTACAATGAGGAGTCCGTTTAATTACACCACTAATTGCAGGCTATCCTTTGTAATCAGCTCTAGGGAGAAATGGCAGCTGAGCGTTCGCCAAATTAAACCGGTTTTCCGTTTGTTTGTTCCCGTTACTCATTTTTCGACTTGTTAATTGGGCATTGCAAAACAATTTCGAAAGCCCCTACAATATAGCATTTATTTTTACTATTGGAGACAGAGCCATCAGACCAGCTCCAGAGATTATTATGATCGATCTGATGTGGACCGGAAGCACTATTGTTATGGACTTTTCGGCGGCCAACTCAAACACCACCGCCGTTGACAATAAAGTCAGATAGATCACTAAAGTACTTGTCTAATGCCGGTGGACAAAACGCAATTCATTACTGAACCCTCGCCTAAATCGGAAAAAAACACGGAGTCACAAACCCATTTGTGAGTTTACTGATTTGCTGTCCATAAGTAAAACTTGCTCAATTGGGATGTACATTTTTCCAGAATCAGCGAAGATGGTTTTAAAATAAAACACCCGTAAACGTGATGCAGAGCTCAGCTGTCATCAGAAAACGTGATGGATGACATAACAAAGCAGTTGTCGTTAGCTTGGCAGTCATTTCAAATTACATTCTTGACGGATTAAAAAAAAATTCGGATGATCCACTTATTTCAAACTAGATGGGTTAGAAAACACATATTCCTCGATTCATGTGCTCGGAGGAATGGTTTCAAACTTTTTGTTGTAACGGACCGGTAAATGGCAGCATTTCTAAGTCACGTTTTAATTAGTGGCCAAGTTTTCATCCGATTTATCTTCTCCAGAATTTCCAATTAAAACGATGCATCGCACTGCAATAAAAAATGGCATTCGTAATTCTCATAACCATTCAAGTTACTTGTTAGACCAAAATAATCGACTGACCGGTTGCATTACTTGTCAAAAATAAAACCGGAATATTGGTGTTTAACAAGCCTAATAAATTCTGGAAGAATAACGTTTATTGTCTAAAAATCTCTGTGATAATGTCTTTGTTATAGATCTGACGTGTTACTTTCTACCAGTTCGAACTATTTTACAGATATGTTTTTGTCTATACTTATAGAGGAAGCATTAAACAAATCCGAGCCGACAGTTCTGTCCCGATATTGGTTCGGTCTCTCGGACTCAAACTTTATAAAACTGACTAGTTTTTACTTCCGTATGTAATTCGTACTAGTCTAGAGTAACTACAAAAGTCGATTTAAATCACTAAACTGGACTGTTTGCAAACTTGACTTATGAAAACTTACTGGTGGGTAGTGGGGGATTTAGCCGTTGGAAATTCAACCTTGGTTTCAAATGTTTACATTTTTGTATTTGCATAGGCTTTTTCGGCCAGTCGCATTTAAATAGAAGTTTTATTTTCTGTCAGAGCTAGTCAGTAGAGGACGTTCTCATCAATGCCTGCTTGTGAGCAACAACTACGCTTTTATGAACTGGCAGTAATAGTCAATGATCCACAGACTGGCCATGATGAAAGAAGTGCTAGTCACGGGAACGTTGATTAGAGTTGATGTAGTGGTTATTGTATCTGCTCTTCATGCGCCTAGACAATCTGTATATCACTCACAAACAAACGAGATTAGGTGTCTGCATATGATAATTTGGTTATGCATTTTTTGAAGTCGTTGACGGTGTGGTCAATAAGGATGTCACACGAACCTGTAACAAGAAATTATCCACTGACCGTAGAAAAGATACGCACTGCTGATTATCTCTAATGAGTACGATGCAGAAGTATAATGCTTCATTCAGAAGGGGCTGCCTGGAAGGTCCGTGTGAGTAAAACAGTTGCTATCAATTTGCAGCAAATGTTTTGAGTCTCGGAATAGGCAAGTTTTCTGATAGACGTGGAAAACACACAGGAGTTACTAACTATGTACAAGTGAACAGCGTTCAGTCGGAAATGATCATGAAAATTTTTGTAGTCAAGCTTGAATTAACTTTCTTCTCACAAAGTGTCGTGCTGTGTTCAAAAATCGTGCTGTATGTATCTTGATTCAGCGGAGACTCAATTGGGAAATAGTAGCTTATTTCATAGATATCAGAAACTTTTAACTTTGTTCTCAAATTAAATTGCGTGTACCGGACATACCGAACTGTCACCCCCAAATCTTTCGAACTTCTCACTCTTCACGTGTATGAAAGGAAAGGATAAAATGTCTTCAGGCCATCCTCTTTTTTCCTAACTAGCAAAGAATGTTTTTAATGGCCCGTCCTTCCATCGCGTTACACTTCTAACACAGTGACTGACAAATAAAAGCCTACACTATTAATTCAGTAATTTGTCACGTCAAACGAAGTCGCAGCAGCCTACTACTTGACAACTTTTTCGAACCGTAGTTCATGAGTCTTGTTGACAGAATTCAGGGTATCGTCCACGTGAACAATGGTTCAGTCAAATCAGAATGCAGCTGTTAGTCGAGGTTTCCCGAACATGGGCCTTAGGTTGCATTCATACAGTGATGTAGTAGTTGCATTGACCAGCAAGTTGGCATGTTTTTTTTCAGGGGTTTGTTTCTAGTATGTGCTGACTGTGAGGACAGCCAATACATATGAATACTTATCGTTTGTGAGGCTGCATTTTCCGGGACATTTCAATTCAGAGGATTGAACAAGTGGACCTTTATTTCTCGTCTACCTGCATCGACACTCCTGCCGCTTACGCGGATTTAAATTACTATAAACGTAACAACTTCACCAGCCACATATTCAAGTGGAGTACATGAAGGCATTCTTGCATGTTTGCGTCGGTTAGTTAGGTTCAACTGTTAGCATCAGTGGGTGTCCATAGTTATTTAAGCTTTAATACATACATGTTCTTGTAGAGGCCATTCTCAACGGCTCTCACAACACATTCCTACATTTTCACTTTTGCCTCTCTTCCAAAATGTCGATAACATGACTGAATGGAAGAAGGTATCTGATAGGGATCAAACGATATACAGGAGTATAAGCTAAATCTCATATATCATCGACTAAATAAGTGAGGAATACATCTCAACACTACGTAACAAAATCGGTAGAACAGTTGTGTCTAAATGTTGACCACCATTCATTGATGGCTTTCATAAACATGTCCATCTGCTCCTTCAGTAAGTCATGTATTACTAACGACAAATTATTTTTGACAACGAAATCAATCTTTTGGCCTTCTGCAGCAGAGTCGATCGCCTGATTCTGCAGCACCGCCGAGTGCCAAGAGAAAATGCTGTGATTCAAAGACGCCCGGCTTGGACTAGGATGCAACGCCCTAGTGTATGTCGTAGCACTGCGGGCAGCGTTGTCAAAATTCCTGCCACATTTAGACCGAGACTAAGAGCAACACATGCTGACAGACCAATTCTTGGAGGGAATGCTATCAACAGTCCAGGATCAACTCAGGGTTGCTCTCATAACGCATCCGATGACATTGAAACAGGTGGATGATGCGGCTCGACAGTTACTGGCGGTCAGCGAGTTGAAGACAGGCAACCAAATTGAACTGAATGAAATTTGAAGCGCAGTGGATAAAAGGACTCAGGAAGTAGCGGCTTTGAAGGCGAGGAAAAGGATATCCGTAGCGACGTCTGCTATCGATGCGAAAGACTTGGCTCTGCTGCGCGTGTCGGTATTCTGGTCACGTCACCAATTGTTTTGAGCCAAGAACGCGGTTATTCATTCAGGAAAGCAGCAGGTGGGTTATGCGTTTTAACAAGACAACAAACAAAAACACTCATCTGCCTACGGTACTGGGCTCAGACCGTCACGGTTGCCACAAAAATCGACTCTTGGTTCTTCTACGTTCCCTCACGTGTCAAGAACCATTTCATGCCATACTGCACTCCGATGTTTTTTCTTGTATTTTCCCCGTAGCTAATTCAATGCCAAAATCTGTGCTGTGACACCTATTACTGAATAGCAGTGGTATGGGTAGTATAACACGACAGCTCCTCCTCACTACAGCAGTTCTAAACTCTTGCAAATGTTGAAGTGACAGTTTCTTATTTGCTTTCTTTATTCGTCTCCAAAATCGGCTCCGAGTTCCCGATTAAGGTGTTCAGATGTCAACGACACCGTACTCAGGTGATTCACTACATTCACTTGATGATGTGTAGTGTCAATGAACACTCGGAGTGTTCGTAACCATGCAATCTTTTATCATAATTGGAGGCAGCACACTGATGTGTTGAAACAGAACCGAATAACTTGTGAACTGACTAATCATAGATGTACATGTTATCTGAAAATATCATACACAATGATCTTCATAGGCGACTTACCGAACGCCACAGATCATGGTTTACCATTAAACGGTATTTTCCATGACTTTGATAAGACGTACGACTGGGTGCCACACTGTTTACCATCACAGAAACTTGGAATAGACGACGCCCACAGTGACGTTCGCCGTTGGATAGTCCCACTTTCTAATGGTAGAACATTTTGGATTAACGGTAGCTGGGATCTCTTATCCGTAGCACCCACATCGGTAGGTATACCGCAAGGATCTTTCCTGGGGTCACTGTTATTTTACACTATATTCATGATTCACCGGTGAACAGCTACAATCATTCTTTTCTGTCTGCGAACAGCTGGAAAAGTTTATCACCATACTGTTAAGTAATAGAAAGAGGAGTCACGCTTCTCTATAGACTACAGCAAACTTGCATACATGTTTCTCCATAGCCAGCATGATAGCGTGGTTGTAGCATGATACGCACAGTTATCTGTATTGCCATGGTCAGCTTTCTAAAAAGCCCAGTTAAGAAAATGCCGTTCAACTTGTCCCTTTGACAGAAGTTAGAAACTTGGTTTACTGGGTCCAACGATACGTGTCTCCTAAAACTGACATTAAGGCTTTTCAAATCCTTTGTGGGGCTTGTTTAGACTAACTCAGTAATTTGTAGGTATTTAAGAAAGGCATGAATGATATGGATTGTGTGCAACGAGCTGCGATGAAAATCACAGTAGGTCTTCAGAACGTTAGGTGACAGTCTCGTCTGGAAATTGTTTACGACACAACTTCAGGCGTTATTAAATTCTTATTCGCTTGGTAGTATCATTGGGTGAACGACATGGTTTAACCTTTTTTCCCTTGTTCTGCCCCTACTTCGACTTTGTGTTTACAGACAGCGGTAATACACCCTCTAGTCCAAGACTGTACTTAAGAAAACCTAACATTCAAGTGTTATCAGAACAAAAATCGTACCGATCCATGAATTTGGGCTGTCAACCTCGCACCTGACTATCAGTTGAATTAGTAAATTCGTAAGCAAGACCTTTCAGTTTGTGCAGTCCAGGAGTAACCATTACTGCACGTCATCCTTAAACAGTCATTTTGGTACACAAAATGGAGTGAACTTATCGTCTGTGAAACCGTTATATAAGGCAGTACAAATGAATAGTACGGAAAGTTTATTAACGGCGATTCAACCTCTAATACACGGCAACGTCCTCACATGACTCCTTGTGCCTAAGAAATGTCTAGCGTGATCAGTTAATCAAGTGACCTAAAGCAAAAACCATGTTGAATCGACGAAATCATCTGGATCAACATCTGTTGATAATTGAAACGACTTCACAGTTGACCACTTTCAACAGGCTGACATGTGCTCTCAATAAAACTACAATTTGGAAGCTTTTCTTCATAATCGTATACTCTATTGAGGGCAGTTGAAAAAGTGTCTAGGAAAATTCTGGTCGTTGCTGATTATTTACTAAAACAGTTGTAATATGTTAACACAATAAAATTTCATTTCATTTCATATTGTTCGTTCCGCCTATTACATATTTATATTCATTTCGTCAAAGTAAGATTTTACATAATCATTGAGAAACTTGGAGTTAGCGACAATACAATTCTAGTTGTCTGAAGATCGCGAAAAACAATAATTCTATCATAACATTTGCTATTGGGATCTCTGAGTATACTTATCAACATGCTTTCAATTTTTTCAATGCGCTTCTTAGCCAGCTGTGTTGAAAACTATTGCACGTTGTTACTAATTATGTCTGAATGGTCGTGGCTGACAACCATGATGGTCAGGGTGACAGAACGTCGAATGTGTGCTGTGTACTTGTCTCGCAATTGGAAGAGAAACAGATCAACCTTAGATGAGACTGATATACAAGCCTACCATAAGTTTAAAAGATTCCTTTCGAGATACTTTAGCGAAATCGCTTGCAACTGAGTCTAACTGTACATTTCTATACATAAAGAAGCCGTTGAAACTGTTGATAATTCTTGGTTATCAAACAGTCTTTAGGTTGAACGGAGGAAAAAAATTTATGTGCAGTGTCAATCTTAAATATCTTCGGAACACAGGGAATCCTAACAGATCATGGGTTCGTAGGTTCGTGAATTGTTGTATAAGGAAGGAAGATCTTTGATTGTGCTTCCCCGTCTCTGTGTTGATCGGTGCAAACTGTGATCGACGTTTTGTAGGTATAAATAACAAATGAATAAAAATAAATAAAAGGCGATTTCAGTGCATCTGCAGGCGGTAATCATTTTTGAAACAAACACCGAAACACACTGACACAACGCTTAGTCAAATGTGAGCAGTCAATGATTTGTAAGACTGGGCTAAAATAACGAGTAAGAAACTTGTAGTTCCGGTTTAGTCTCACGTATGTGTCAACTGAGCAATGTTTTGAAACCGTAAGCCGATTCAACCTCGACCACAAAGTCTTCCCAGGCAGGGAATTTCTCTGAGACCCACAATTCTATCACTGGTCCGTCTGTGAACACTTTTAATGAGTGCGATATTCTTCTCACTATAAGTACGAAAGATCTTTATATCCGCTTCTTATTGTGGTCGAACTATGGAAGCGAACATAGTGGGAAGCATTTCAGAGTGGAAGGTTCCACAAGTTTTTCCTAAGAGGTTCAGGATTATTTGTGCTACTTCAGTCATAGCAACACAATTTGTAAACAAACTCAAACTGTATGACACTATAGTTCTTATGTTTTGTTCGCATACTGAGAGTAGCAGATTTGTGTCACCAAGATATCAATCAGCACAATTTTGATAGCAAATGCGAAGAATATGACTGACATGCTTTGTCTCCTTCTGTTATGCAGCTGTTTTACTGTTCCAGTATCCTGCACAAATTGGTTGATACGTACGATTCGATAAAATACGTTCTGTGTTGTTGTGCTTAATTGTGTTTTATAATTCTTATACTTTCGATCGTTATCCCATTAAGTTCAATTCTAATTACAACAGCAAATCTGCTTGACTTTACACTCCTTGACAGTGAGCGGTAAGTTTCTCATGGTTATAATTTGTGCTAGGCCAAAACATAAAGCGAGTGTTTGGATAACGAATCTCATATTATGAGCGCCCAAGAACAAAGTTGACAACTAATTGCCTAAAGAAATGGAAACTCTTTCATACGCACTTATGAGTACCGCGTAATCACCGCATCAGTTCAACAAATTGTTCCTGTCAGATAACACTATCAGATGGAAGGATACTACTATAAGTGTATATGTATTATTAAAGGCAATTCACTGCACGAATTTGCCTTCAACAACCGGTAGTCACAGATATTACACTCACTGAATCTACAGTATGCAAGTTTATTAATGGGGCTTACAGTATAACAGCACAGTTCGGTTTACTGAAGTTTAACTTTTGGTTGTATGTTTTTAACTGCGTTCGCCAAACTAGTAGCAGTTACCCCCGTGTTCCTGCATAAGTATGTTTGTGACTACCATACAAAGACACTTCAAACGGGTTCCATCTACATGGAACCAAAGTGCTCTATCTTGATTACTTGATAGAAGGTGAGTACCTTCTCTTCTTCTCCACTACCGTTCTGAAGCACCACATCAAGGAGTTCTTGGCTGACAGCAAAACATCAGTCATCTGTGTACCCTCAGTGACAAATGCACCTTCATGAATGTCCGCAACCTTTTCGAATGTCGTTAAGCTTTTCCATAACACACATAGTTATAACTATGTGTGACCTGTAGGTCATTCAGTGTCGTATATCCGTGTCAGTGCTTAGGGCAAAAATAGGTAATCTACTAATACATGATTGTAAAGTGGTTCGTTGCATGTGCAGTCCATTTTATTCAATTCCATCTGGCTAGTATGCTATTAACAAAGAGTTTGGCTGGTGTGTTCATGCTAACTGAAACAAAAGCATACCTGAGGTGTTTCCAGTAAATCAACAGTATCGACTTCTTACAGTATCCGACACTCAATTCAATGACTAATATACATCTCCTTGGATACATTAATTAATCGCGCTGTTGTAGCACACGTGGTCAGCCAGCCATACCATTAATTTTGTAAAGGACCGACAGAGGTGCATGTAAAAGTTGAACACCCTATTTTGTCTGTGGGCTGTTTTTTGGTGAACAATATGGCGAGAAATTTTCAAGCTAGATGCGTTCAGGGTTTGTACAGAAAATCTGTTTGGTATATCTATTAGAATAGATTATTTTACATTTGTTTCAATGAATTTTATCTTGACGGTGGAGCCTGCAACAAACCATCGTCCCTACGGAGGTTTGATTACACTGTTAGCCGTTATATGCAGTGAACTGTTCATAAATAAAAACATCGGATGAAAAAAACTCCACGATGTTTTATGACCCTCTAAATAGTTTTAGATACCGTCAAAATATAATGTACATTACAAAATTTACATACAGAATTGTTCCCTTTCGTTTCAAACAGATTAGCTGGAGATGACTTCCCGAGGCGTATTTACTCACACATTCCAATTATTCAACTATTTTTCCAATACTCCTAAGTTGAACGTTTAATTTGTTCGCTTTATATAGGCCGAATAATTTGGAGCACGTGCTGAGAACATATTCCTTTGGGTTTCATCAACTTTAATCAGTTTACACTGATTGCATCCTTCTTTCCCAATTAGTCTGAGTTGTGATTGATTTTCCTGTCTATTTACTGAAGTTTAGTGATAAATTTGTTAAGTGTGCTTAGAGATGATGAAATCTTCCCTGCAGTTTCGTTTCGACTTACACTTATTTTCTACATCCTTTGTAGTGCATTAATATTAGTGCAAATCCAATTATTAAATAAGCACAACTGGATCTTTACCGACTTCATTTGTGAAGATTCTACTTTTACTATGCTTAGTGAATTCCAGTGATCTGGCTTTCGAATGCTCTTACGTTTGATTTACTTACTTCTTGCTGGCCTCTACGTTATCATTTATCAACCAAATGATTCCAAACCAAATCTGAATTTTTACCCGGAGTTTAGTAACAACCTACGGATATTCATAAATAGAATAACTTTACGACTTAACCGACCTTCTCTCTATATGGATATATGAGACAGAGGTAGCAGAGTAGAGGTTCAAACATCCAACCTTCGTGTTATCAGACAAAGCCCGTGTTAACTCGAATGGGGTGAGTTGATAGCAAGCGGCTGACGGCATCTGTACAGATTCCTGCTCGAATCATTGCGAGAACAATCGGTGCATAAATAGATTTTCGTAAAATAACGTCCTGTTGGAACTGGTGCAACAAAATAATACTCAGTCTGCAGTCACTATCGAAAACCGATCAACAATGGAAAACTAGGAATCAGCGCGTTGAACCTCGTGTTTCAGTATCGACCCTCGACAATAGAGTGTACAGAGAAAGCACGTCAAGCTAGCGAGTTGCGACTGTAGCCCTGGGACGAATAGATAATAAGATCACCTTCGAGGTCCCAAAAATTCTAAACCCACTGCGACGTGAGAATTGCCTTGCCAGTACCACCGCACCGACTCACATTATCTCGTGAATATAAATTTACTACAAACCACTAGCATCCATGTTAGTGTGTTGGCATAGGTATCGCAGTTTCGCTCGCAGCTGTATAATCAATCCGCGCCATCTCTACTATTGTAGGCTACATTCACTAGGATAACAATGTTTCAGCTACTACCGTTGAGAACGCCGCTCAACCAGTATGACGCTTGTTTGAATTCTGAAGGTCGACTCAAATTTCCGTTGACACTCGTCCTCTCTGGCGGCTGCCGTGAGGTTGTGTTGAAGGTTCTGTCACGTCCAGCTCACTAGCGCCCTTAATCGTTGCATTGAAGTCCGCTTGTGAACGGTGAGTCGATAAATAAATGGAGTTTGTTTGCAGATCCATCGTCTTCTAACTGTGAATTCCCATCCGCGTTATCATGAGACTGGTGGAACTTTGGGTGTACGAATTAAGGAAATAGTCTCGCGATACTGGACGTCCGGAATCAACAGATGTCACGTTTAGTATCAACAGTAAAAATGTGCCGTAAATCACAAGTGGGCAGCTTAGAGCTGAATGAACACTACAAATCGATTACAGAAAATTATCCCACAGGTCTCGTTAATAATACAAACGCAACAGACAGAGGTCAACTCCGTCGAAGTAAGCCAAATGAAAAGGAACAGGTTACACAGTGACCTCCAAACGAGTGAAGCAATATGTACGGGTGTGTAAGTACAGTTAGTGAGAAAAGTTGAGAGGGAGTTAAATACATTGAAGCCAGATAGAAAATTCAAGCGTCAGAATCGTCTGGGAGGAGTTTTCCAAAGGATCCGGCCAAAAGTTTTCCCGAATATATCCGCCTTGTGAATGACATTGGTATCGTTTAGCTCAACTACTGTTCCAGCTCATTCTGACTATTAGCAACATACTGCTCTTGGATTAAATTCAATGCAAATGGCTGCTATGCAACAGGGCTCCTCTTGAAGATGGAAACCGTTTACCATTTCTCCCACCTTAGCCTATAGATCGACCGACGTCAAAGGTGTCGCGGATAAAAACCCTTCTGCATGACCGTCACCCTGCACCTCAGATGCTGCCAAAAAGCCTAGCAGGCTCTTTGAGAATCAGCGTTAGATGGCCCATCTCGCGGTGGTGACAGACAAACAGCATAATAGACACATTGTCTGACATCTTCCTCTTTATTGAACACATCATTCACAATACCCTCCAGAAGACATAGGCGACGTACATTACGCTTTAAAATCCCCGCTTTGGTGTCCACACGGAGAGTACGGATTAATCGGTCCGATTCGGAGAAACACTGCACTTTTCTCACTCTGCGTGATGCTTTACCGCGGAACTATCACATGATCGTTCATGACTGCACTGCCGTGGGTCGCAGACATCAAAGATGTATGACAGTTTATTTGTGACGAACGTGTTGAAACGTGCAACGACATTGTTGGTGTAACACAAAATGATAATCCTGCTTGTTCAATCCTGCTTGTTCCTGCTTGCCTGCAGTCAGCTTGAATTGAGGAGTGAAAACTCAGTTGACATGCACCACCCAAACTTTAGAAAACAGCAGTTCACGAAAACATCCGCCATTGTCAGACGTGGGTAAACGCATCACATCACACTTCCGATACGGCACAAAATGTACGAAATTTAAATTATCTTTTTACATACTCATCGGGTCTTACGCACCTGGAAATTTGCATTCCATCAAGTTCTTGCAAATGTTCAAAACAATCATGCCAATTTGAGCTATTTTCTATATTAGGTAAGTCGTTCCATCCCCTGTCTTTTGTGAATCAACAGTTGAAATAATAGCCTTCCAGGTAGTATCCATGGAACAACGAATCCAACGAGTTCATACATACTAGAAATGGCAGAGACGATACCTCTTCTTACGACTGGTTTCTTGGCAGTTTGAAGCCTACAATAAATTGGTTTGTTTCTGCGTCCCACTTGATACTCAGCATATGTTCGGATGGTAACCTGTTGCTACTTATTTTTCCCACACTCACAGCGTGCCCATAACCAGCGACGCCATCAGGAACTTTATGGCTATTTGACAACCATTCGGTTAAACGGAACCCTCTTCTAAAGAACACCTACTTTAAATTATGGACAAAGCTTATTTATGAGGATTCATTTAGCAAAGAAGACAGACAGTCGTTGACAAAAAATTGCACACGAACGGCTTGTTGCACGCTCCCCTCATACACGTGGCTAAAAACTTCCATCGCTTTCCTCACGAACTAAGTTGTACAAAATGGGGTGCGGTAGCCTCAAATGGATGCACTGCCATCCGATATTCTGTGGGTCCGCTTGTGAGATCTTCCTCAGGCCACCAAAGTATCCTCGGAGTGTGAAGGTCTGCTTCGGGTACGCGAACTTAAAAAGCATCCCTTCTATATCTGTTGCAATCGCAACCGGATGAATTCTAAACTTCAGCACCACATCTAAAAATCGAGGAATGGGGTCCGGCATCTGTAATAACTGATCGTTGAGAGATGTGGCACGACAGCTTGCCGTGCAGTCAAATACCACAAGCAGCTTGCCAGGCTATTATGGATTAAACATTTTGTGGTTTGCCACATATCATCTATTGACAAGGGCCTGTTCGATGTAACCTTTGCTAATGTGGGACCGTATAAGCTCAGTTTATTTCGAAAGTAGTCCTTCATCAAGTAACATGCGGTTCCGAAAAATTGCTCAAACATTCTGGAGCCAGTATTCGATAGAAGGGTAAAAGAACCTCCACAACCCCCCACAGCAACGGGATTTAGAATTGACCGATGACCAGACGAACATGTTTCTCAACGATGGTTAAAGCAAACATCTTCCTGAGAAGGGCATTCCGTAACTTTTGCCCTTCCATCAAACTCCTGGTCGTACAGAATTCTAAGCTGTTCCACAACTGAGAAACCTCCTTAATGAGTATAGTTTACGGAGACGCATGGTTTGGCATCTCCATCCAAAGGACCACAAATCAACCATCCAAGCAGGATTTTAATCGCATAAGGCTGTTTTCCTCCACTGACGCAGTGTGCTTCTGGGACACAATATCCACTCAGTATACTAGCCGATCTTTGGTCAAACTCCTCGGACTCAATTCACCCCCCCCAGTGCTGCCACCGCTCAATCACACCTCACAGTTGAGCTACAGCTCCAGACAACAAATCCGCCGTAGTGCACGTCTCGTCATTCTCAACGGTTCCATCCATAGACGACGGAAATAATTTGAGCTTTGTTTTGGCACACTTGAATTTAAATGCGTTACTGAGTGGCGTGATTGTCAAGCACGACTGAACTATATCAGTTTGATGTATGACAACAAAACCTTGTTTGACAAGGATTATCTTAACCGCTGTCAAGTAAATTATAAGTTCTGGCATAACGTGCTGGAGTTTCCACACACACCGGAACCACCCCAGATCCCACCCATTTGTTATCGGCGCTCGTCGTGGTACTGACTCTACTGTGACTGCAAGATGGCTGTCTTATCGTTTGGCTTGTGAGGGTTTGCAGCAAGTAGTGATGCCGACTTCGGTGACTGTCTTCACAGCACAGGTATTTTATTTGACAATCCAAAACCCTATGTGATACATTAAGGCATACGAAGCACGCGCTCATTTGGCGCGCATTAGATCACCCATCAGGTACATCGGACTTGATGAACCCAGAACATCCTCCAAGGCTTTGTGCTAATCTGCGAGGGCCACAATTCGCGAGATACAGTTTTGTGATAGCAGAATCCAAAGACTTGGTTGGATCACTTTCCGTATCTCGCTCCCCAATTACGGTCGAATGTATCATATTAGAAACATTACAACTACTCTCTGCAATATGCCCTGATCTGCCTTGCGCCACCCTCGCCCATTGTGAAGCGAACTCGTCGAGCTCGGCAAACGTCGCCTTATGTCTTTGCGAGCTGAACTGGTCCGTTATTTTATCCCATTCGAATTGCAGACTGGTGGTGACCACTTCTGAATGCGTTCCAGTGTGTTCGAAGACTTCAAGTCAGCCTCGTGGTCTACCTATTCGAGAGCAACATAGCGTTGTTTCATGCGAATGGACAACTATGTCATTCCATCAACAGTGTTTGGAACACATCGAGCTACCCTCAGTTGCCCATCGACCCAAGATCTTGCGACATAATACGGCTGTCCATAAAGTTCAGGCGATATCTCTCTGACCTTCACGTACGTTATTGGTGGGGGCAACATTATACAGTCTTCAATTGCATCACGAGCTCTTACTTGGCGACAGTGTAAGGATTAAAGCATTCGCTCACCATGGTCTGCTACACTAGCTTTAACATGATATTCTAATCGCTTCGTAAACTTGTGGTTATTGGCCGGATCGGAGTTAAACTTAGTCACCTCGACCTACGGCAAATCCGTGGAGGTCGGCAAAGGTGAGAGGATGATTCCACTGACGATGTCAGAGGGAAGAGTCCTCTGCAACACTTCCCGGGGCGCACCTCATCCTGTAGTGTCAGCAAAAACGTTCCGTCCCCGGAACCCCTTGCAGCTCCATTAACCCCTGCTTCCCCTAAGTCTAGGCATAATCGGAGTGATAGGGAGCCTCGCAAGCCAGTACGTTTTGCAGAGTAGATTAACATTTCTTATTTTCGGAAGTGATGTTTTTTGTAATCACATACACACGTAAAAAAACTTGTCGACTTTAATGCTTTTGCAGATATCTTATGTGTTACCAGGTCCACAAACAAACTAGCGTTGTTCAGGACCAGGTTTATTCGTATGCTAACCTTCTTCTTTCTTTAGTCTATCAACTTTAGACAGGTACAAAAGACGAAGAGAAAACCGAAGACAGACACTCAAGGTTCCGAGGTCCATGAAATCCTCTGTAGAGTAATTTGGTCGACCGGATACGTTGACACGGCGAGTTATCCCTTTCCGTCTGTCGTTCGGGTACTTCACTGTGTTTTCTCCATTCCGGACTATCCGAACACAGTGCATGAAGAGACAACTCCAGCTACCCATCGTACAGCGCAGGACAAATCTACCGCCCTTTTCTCTCAGGAGTTTTGAGGGTTGGGCAGCCCGCTGCAAAGAGAAGAAACGCACCGAAAACTAAAGAAGTTAAATAAAAGAATCCTTCCAGCGCAGCAGCTATTTTTCGACCGATCCTCCTCAAACTTTGACATTCCCCATCATATGTCATTATTCTTCGTGTGTGTCACCCTGTAACTGTAACCATCCAGAAAAACATAATATGCATATTTTCTTTATCCTCTGTCTGGAATAACGAAGTCAGGTCTAATACCTACTAACCTTCTGGGGGGAGAGCTATGTGGCGACTATAACAAATGACATTTTTGATAATCGCATTTACATGTGCATTTTCGATGACCTTGGTTTTTTACCTACTTTTGTTTTAGTCAAACTACCCCTTTCGTAATGTCTATCGTGATGCTAGTTCAGAGGTTCGTACACCCAAGGTTTCCCCAGCCTTATATTAACGCGAATCGGAAGTCCCAGTTAGAAGACGATGGATCTGCAAACAAACTCCATTTATTTATCGACTCACCGTTCACAAGCGGACTTCAATGCAACGATTAAGGGCGCTAGTGAGCTGGACGTGACAGAACCTTCAACACAACCTCACGGCAGCCGCCAGAGAGGACGAGTGTCAACGGAAATTTGAGTCGACCTTCAGAATTCAAACAAGCGTCATACTGGTTGAGCGGCGTTCTCAACGGTAGTAGCTGAAACATTGTTATCCTAGTGAATGTAGCCTACAATAGTAGAGATGGCGCGGATTGATTATACAGCTGCGAGCGAAACTGCGATACCTATGCCAACACACTAACATGGATGCTAGTGGTTTGTAGTAAATTTATATTCACGAGATAATGTGAGTCGGTGCGGTGGTACTGGCAAGGCAATTCTCACGTCGCAGTGGGTTTAGAATTTTTGGGACCTCGAAGGTGATCTTATTATCTATTCGTCCCAGGGCTACAGTCGCAACTCGCTAGCTTGACGTGCTTTCTCTGTACACTCTATTGTCGAGGGTCGATACTGAAACACGAGGTTCAACGCGCTGATTCCTAGTTTTCCATTGTTGATCGGTTTTCGATAGTGACTGCAGACTGAGTATTATTTTGTTGCACCAGTTCCAACAGGACGTTATTTTACGAAAATCTATTTATGCACCGATTGTTCTCGCAATGATTCGAGCAGGAATCTGTACAGATGCCGTCAGCCGCTTGCTATCAACTCACCCCATTCGAGTTAACACGGGCTTTGTCTGATAACACGAAGGTTGGATGTTTGAACCTCTACTCTGCTACCTCTGTCTCATATATCCATATAGAGAGAAGGTCGGTTAAGTCGTAAAGTTATTCTATTTATGAATATCCGTAGGTTGTTACTAAACTCCGGGTAAAAATTCAGATTTGGTTTGGAATCATTTGGTTGATAAATGATAACGTAGAGGCCAGCAAGAAGTAAGTAAATCAAACGTAAGAGCATTCGAAAGCCAGATCACTGGAATTCACTAAGCATAGTAAAAGTAGAATCTTCACAAATGAAGTCGGTAAAGATCCAGTTGTGCTTATTTAATAATTGGATTTGCACTAATATTAATGCACTACAAAGGATGTAGAAAATAAGTGTAAGTCGAAACGAAACTGCAGGGAAGATTTCATCATCTCTAAGCACACTTAACAAATTTATCACTAAACTTCAGTAAATAGACAGGAAAATCAATCACAACTCAGACTAATTGGGAAAGAAGGATGCAATCAGTGTAAACTGATTAAAGTTGATGAAACCCAAAGGAATATGTTCTCAGCACGTGCTCCAAATTATTCGGCCTATATAAAGCGAACAAATTAAACGTTCAACTTAGGAGTATTGGAAAAATAGTTGAATAATTGGAATGTGTGAGTAAATACGCCTCGGGAAGTCATCTCCAGCTAATCTGTTTGAAACGAAAGGGAACAATTCTGTATGTAAATTTTGTAATGTACATTATATTTTGACGGTATCTAAAACTATTTAGAGGGTCATAAAACATCGTGGAGTTTTTTTCATCCGATGTTTTTATTTATGAACAGTTCACTGCATATAACGGCTAACAGTGTAATCAAACCTCCGTAGGGACGATGGTTTGTTGCAGGCTCCACCGTCAAGATAAAATTCATTGAAACAAATGTAAAATAATCTATTCTAATAGATATACCAAACAGATTTTCTGTACAAACCCTGAACGCATCTAGCTTGAAAATTTCTCGCCATATTGTTCACCAAAAAACAGCCCACAGACAAAATAGGGTGTTCAACTTTTACATGCACCTCTGTCGGTCCTTTACAAAATTAATGGTATGGCTGGCTGACCACGTGTGCTACAACAGCGCGATTAATTAATGTATCCAAGGAGATGTATATTAGTCATTGAATTGAGTGTCGGATACTGTAAGAAGTCGATACTGTTGATTTACTGGAAACACCTCAGGTATGCTTTTGTTTCAGTTAGCATGAACACACCAGCCAAACTCTTTGTTAATAGCATACTAGCCAGATGGAATTGAATAAAATGGACTGCACATGCAACGAACCACTTTACAATCATGTATTAGTAGATTACCTATTTTTGCCCTAAGCACTGACACGGATATACGACACTGAATGACCTACAGGTCACACATAGTTATAACTATGTGTGTTATGGAAAAGCTTAACGACATTCGAAAAGGTTGCGGACATTCATGAAGGTGCATTTGTCACTGAGGGTACACAGATGACTGATGTTTTGCTGTCAGCCAAGAACTCCTTGATGTGGTGCTTCAGAACGGTAGTGGAGAAGAAGAGAAGGTACTCACCTTCTATCAAGTAATCAAGATAGAGCACTTTGGTTCCATGTAGATGGAACCCGTTTGAAGTGTCTTTGTATGGTAGTCACAAACATACTTATGCAGGAACACGGGGGTAACTGCTACTAGTTTGGCGAACGCAGTTAAAAACATACAACCAAAAGTTAAACTTCAGTAAACCGAACTGTGCTGTTATACTGTAAGCCCCATTAATAAACTTGCATACTGTAGATTCAGTGAGTGTAATATCTGTGACTACCGGTTGTTGAAGGCAAATTCGTGCAGTGAATTGCCTTTAATAATACATATACACTTATAGTAGTATCCTTCCATCTGATAGTGTTATCTGACAGGAACAATTTGTTGAACTGATGCGGTGATTACGCGGTACTCATAAGTGCGTATGAAAGAGTTTCCATTTCTTTAGGCAATTAGTTGTCAACTTTGTTCTTGGGCGCTCATAATATGAGATTCGTTATCCAAACACTCGCTTTATGTTTTGGCCTAGCACAAATTATAACCATGAGAAACTTACCGCTCACTGTCAAGGAGTGTAAAGTCAAGCAGATTTGCTGTTGTAATTAGAATTGAACTTAATGGGATAACGATCGAAAGTATAAGAATTATAAAACACAATTAAGCACAACAACACAGAACGTATTTTATCGAATCGTACGTATCAACCAATTTGTGCAGGATACTGGAACAGTAAAACAGCTGCATAACAGAAGGAGACAAAGCATGTCAGTCATATTCTTCGCATTTGCTATCAAAATTGTGCTGATTGATATCTTGGTGACACAAATCTGCTACTCTCAGTATGCGAACAAAACATAAGAACTATAGTGTCATACAGTTTGAGTTTGTTTACAAATTGTGTTGCTATGACTGAAGTAGCACAAATAATCCTGAACCTCTTAGGAAAAACTTGTGGAACCTTCCACTCTGAAATGCTTCCCACTATGTTCGCTTCCATAGTTCGACCACAATAAGAAGCGGATATAAAGATCTTTCGTACTTATAGTGAGAAGAATATCGCACTCATTAAAAGTGTTCACAGACGGACCAGTGATAGAATTGTGGGTCTCAGAGAAATTCCCTGCCTGGGAAGACTTTGTGGTCGAGGTTGAATCGGCTTACGGTTTCAAAACATTGCTCAGTTGACACATACGTGAGACTAAACCGGAACTACAAGTTTCTTACTCGTTATTTTAGCCCAGTCTTACAAATCATTGACTGCTCACATTTGACTAAGCGTTGTGTCAGTGTGTTTCGGTGTTTGTTTCAAAAATGATTACCGCCTGCAGATGCACTGAAATCGCCTTTTATTTATTTTTATTCATTTGTTATTTATACCTACAAAACGTCGATCACAGTTTGCACCGATCAACACAGAGACGGGGAAGCACAATCAAAGATCTTCCTTCCTTATACAACAATTCACGAACCTACGAACCCATGATCTGTTAGGATTCCCTGTGTTCCGAAGATATTTAAGATTGACACTGCACATAAATTTTTTTCCTCCGTTCAACCTAAAGACTGTTTGATAACCAAGAATTATCAACAGTTTCAACGGCTTCTTTATGTATAGAAATGTACAGTTAGACTCAGTTGCAAGCGATTTCGCTAAAGTATCTCGAAAGGAATCTTTTAAACTTATGGTAGGCTTGTATATCAGTCTCATCTAAGGTTGATCTGTTTCTCTTCCAATTGCGAGACAAGTACACAGCACACATTCGACGTTCTGTCACCCTGACCATCATGGTTGTCAGCCACGACCATTCAGACATAATTAGTAACAACGTGCAATAGTTTTCAACACAGCTGGCTAAGAAGCGCATTGAAAAAATTGAAAGCATGTTGATAAGTATACTCAGAGATCCCAATAGCAAATGTTATGATAGAATTATTGTTTTTCGCGATCTTCAGACAACTAGAATTGTATTGTCGCTAACTCCAAGTTTCTCAATGATTATGTAAAATCTTACTTTGACGAAATGAATATAAATATGTAATAGGCGGAACGAACAATATGAAATGAAATGAAATTTTATTGTGTTAACATATTACAACTGTTTTAGTAAATAATCAGCAACGACCAGAATTTTCCTAGACACTTTTTCAACTGCCCTCAATAGAGTATACGATTATGAAGAAAAGCTTCCAAATTGTAGTTTTATTGAGAGCACATGTCAGCCTGTTGAAAGTGGTCAACTGTGAAGTCGTTTCAATTATCAACAGATGTTGATCCAGATGATTTCGTCGATTCAACATGGTTTTTGCTTTAGGTCACTTGATTAACTGATCACGCTAGACATTTCTTAGGCACAAGGAGTCATGTGAGGACGTTGCCGTGTATTAGAGGTTGAATCGCCGTTAATAAACTTTCCGTACTATTCATTTGTACTGCCTTATATAACGGTTTCACAGACGATAAGTTCACTCCATTTTGTGTACCAAAATGACTGTTTAAGGATGACGTGCAGTAATGGTTACTCCTGGACTGCACAAACTGAAAGGTCTTGCTTACGAATTTACTAATTCAACTGATAGTCAGGTGCGAGGTTGACAGCCCAAATTCATGGATCGGTACGATTTTTGTTCTGATAACACTTGAATGTTAGGTTTTCTTAAGTACAGTCTTGGACTAGAGGGTGTATTACCGCTGTCTGTAAACACAAAGTCGAAGTAGGGGCAGAACAAGGGAAAAAAGGTTAAACCATGTCGTTCACCCAATGATACTACCAAGCGAATAAGAATTTAATAACGCCTGAAGTTGTGTCGTAAACAATTTCCAGACGAGACTGTCACCTAACGTTCTGAAGACCTACTGTGATTTTCATCGCAGCTCGTTGCACACAATCCATATCATTCATGCCTTTCTTAAATACCTACAAATTACTGAGTTAGTCTAAACAAGCCCCACAAAGGATTTGAAAAGCCTTAATGTCAGTTTTAGGAGACACGTATCGTTGGACCCAGTAAACCAAGTTTCTAACTTCTGTCAAAGGGACAAGTTGAACGGCATTTTCTTAACTGGGCTTTTTAGAAAGCTGACCATGGCAATACAGATAACTGTGCGTATCATGCTACAACCACGCTATCATGCTGGCTATGGAGAAACATGTATGCAAGTTTGCTGTAGTCTATAGAGAAGCGTGACTCCTCTTTCTATTACTTAACAGTATGGTGATAAACTTTTCCAGCTGTTCGCAGACAGAAAAGAATGATTGTAGCTGTTCACCGGTGAATCATGAATATAGTGTAAAATAACAGTGACCCCAGGAAAGATCCTTGCGGTATACCTACCGATGTGGGTGCTACGGATAAGAGATCCCAGCTACCGTTAATCCAAAATGTTCTACCATTAGAAAGTGGGACTATCCAACGGCGAACGTCACTGTGGGCGTCGTCTATTCCAAGTTTCTGTGATGGTAAACAGTGTGGCACCCAGTCGTACGTCTTATCAAAGTCATGGAAAATACCGTTTAATGGTAAACCATGATCTGTGGCGTTCGGTAAGTCGCCTATGAAGATCATTGTGTATGATATTTTCAGATAACATGTACATCTATGATTAGTCAGTTCACAAGTTATTCGGTTCTGTTTCAACACATCAGTGTGCTGCCTCCAATTATGATAAAAGATTGCATGGTTACGAACACTCCGAGTGTTCATTGACACTACACATCATCAAGTGAATGTAGTGAATCACCTGAGTACGGTGTCGTTGACATCTGAACACCTTAATCGGGAACTCGGAGCCGATTTTGGAGACGAATAAAGAAAGCAAATAAGAAACTGTCACTTCAACATTTGCAAGAGTTTAGAACTGCTGTAGTGAGGAGGAGCTGTCGTGTTATACTACCCATACCACTGCTATTCAGTAATAGGTGTCACAGCACAGATTTTGGCATTGAATTAGCTACGGGGAAAATACAAGAAAAAACATCGGAGTGCAGTATGGCATGAAATGGTTCTTGACACGTGAGGGAACGTAGAAGAACCAAGAGTCGATTTTTGTGGCAACCGTGACGGTCTGAGCCCAGTACCGTAGGCAGATGAGTGTTTTTGTTTGTTGTCTTGTTAAAACGCATAACCCACCTGCTGCTTTCCTGAATGAATAACCGCGTTCTTGGCTCAAAACAATTGGTGACGTGACCAGAATACCGACACGCGCAGCAGAGCCAAGTCTTTCGCATCGATAGCAGACGTCGCTACGGATATCCTTTTCCTCGCCTTCAAAGCCGCTACTTCCTGAGTCCTTTTATCCACTGCGCTTCAAATTTCATTCAGTTCAATTTGGTTGCCTGTCTTCAACTCGCTGACCGCCAGTAACTGTCGAGCCGCATCATCCACCTGTTTCAATGTCATCGGATGCGTTATGAGAGCAACCCTGAGTTGATCCTGGACTGTTGATAGCATTCCCTCCAAGAATTGGTCTGTCAGCATGTGTTGCTCTTAGTCTCGGTCTAAATGTGGCAGGAATTTTGACAACGCTGCCCGCAGTGCTACGACATACACTAGGGCGTTGCATCCTAGTCCAAGCCGGGCGTCTTTGAATCACAGCATTTTCTCTTGGCACTCGGCGGTGCTGCAGAATCAGGCGATCGACTCTGCTGCAGAAGGCCAAAAGATTGATTTCGTTGTCAAAAATAATTTGTCGTTAGTAATACATGACTTACTGAAGGAGCAGATGGACATGTTTATGAAAGCCATCAATGAATGGTGGTCAACATTTAGACACAACTGTTCTACCGATTTTGTTACGTAGTGTTGAGATGTATTCCTCACTTATTTAGTCGATGATATATGAGATTTAGCTTATACTCCTGTATATCGTTTGATCCCTATCAGATACCTTCTTCCATTCAGTCATGTTATCGACATTTTGGAAGAGAGGCAAAAGTGAAAATGTAGGAATGTGTTGTGAGAGCCGTTGAGAATGGCCTCTACAAGAACATGTATGTATTAAAGCTTAAATAACTATGGACACCCACTGATGCTAACAGTTGAACCTAACTAACCGACGCAAACATGCAAGAATGCCTTCATGTACTCCACTTGAATATGTGGCTGGTGAAGTTGTTACGTTTATAGTAATTTAAATCCGCGTAAGCGGCAGGAGTGTCGATGCAGGTAGACGAGAAATAAAGGTCCACTTGTTCAATCCTCTGAATTGAAATGTCCCGGAAAATGCAGCCTCACAAACGATAAGTATTCATATGTATTGGCTGTCCTCACAGTCAGCACATACTAGAAACAAACCCCTGAAAAAAAACATGCCAACTTGCTGGTCAATGCAACTACTACATCACTGTATGAATGCAACCTAAGGCCCATGTTCGGGAAACCTCGACTAACAGCTGCATTCTGATTTGACTGAACCATTGTTCACGTGGACGATACCCTGAATTCTGTCAACAAGACTCATGAACTACGGTTCGAAAAAGTTGTCAAGTAGTAGGCTGCTGCGACTTCGTTTGACGTGACAAATTACTGAATTAATAGTGTAGGCTTTTATTTGTCAGTCACTGTGTTAGAAGTGTAACGCGATGGAAGGACGGGCCATTAAAAACATTCTTTGCTAGTTAGGAAAAAAGAGGATGGCCTGAAGACATTTTATCCTTTCCTTTCATACACGTGAAGAGTGAGAAGTTCGAAAGATTTGGGGGTGACAGTTCGGTATGTCCGGTACACGCAATTTAATTTGAGAACAAAGTTAAAAGTTTCTGATATCTATGAAATAAGCTACTATTTCCCAATTGAGTCTCCGCTGAATCAAGATACATACAGCACGATTTTTGAACACAGCACGACACTTTGTGAGAAGAAAGTTAATTCAAGCTTGACTACAAAAATTTTCATGATCATTTCCGACTGAACGCTGTTCACTTGTACATAGTTAGTAACTCCTGTGTGTTTTCCACGTCTATCAGAAAACTTGCCTATTCCGAGACTCAAAACATTTGCTGCAAATTGATAGCAACTGTTTTACTCACACGGACCTTCCAGGCAGCCCCTTCTGAATGAAGCATTATACTTCTGCATCGTACTCATTAGAGATAATCAGCAGTGCGTATCTTTTCTACGGTCAGTGGATAATTTCTTGTTACAGGTTCGTGTGACATCCTTATTGACCACACCGTCAACGACTTCAAAAAATGCATAACCAAATTATCATATGCAGACACCTAATCTCGTTTGTTTGTGAGTGATATACAGATTGTCTAGGCGCATGAAGAGCAGATACAATAACCACTACATCAACTCTAATCAACGTTCCCGTGACTAGCACTTCTTTCATCATGGCCAGTCTGTGGATCATTGACTATTACTGCCAGTTCATAAAAGCGTAGTTGTTGCTCACAAGCAGGCATTGATGAGAACGTCCTCTACTGACTAGCTCTGACAGAAAATAAAACTTCTATTTAAATGCGACTGGCCGAAAAAGCCTATGCAAATACAAAAATGTAAACATTTGAAACCAAGGTTGAATTTCCAACGGCTAAATCCCCCACTACCCACCAGTAAGTTTTCATAAGTCAAGTTTGCAAACAGTCCAGTTTAGTGATTTAAATCGACTTTTGTAGTTACTCTAGACTAGTACGAATTACATACGGAAGTAAAAACTAGTCAGTTTTATAAAGTTTGAGTCCGAGAGACCGAACCAATATCGGGACAGAACTGTCGGCTCGGATTTGTTTAATGCTTCCTCTATAAGTATAGACAAAAACATATCTGTAAAATAGTTCGAACTGGTAGAAAGTAACACGTCAGATCTATAACAAAGACATTATCACAGAGATTTTTAGACAATAAACGTTATTCTTCCAGAATTTATTAGGCTTGTTAAACACCAATATTCCGGTTTTATTTTTGACAAGTAATGCAACCGGTCAGTCGATTATTTTGGTCTAACAAGTAACTTGAATGGTTATGAGAATTACGAATGCCATTTTTTATTGCAGTGCGATGCATCGTTTTAATTGGAAATTCTGGAGAAGATAAATCGGATGAAAACTTGGCCACTAATTAAAACGTGACTTAGAAATGCTGCCATTTACCGGTCCGTTACAACAAAAAGTTTGAAACCATTCCTCCGAGCACATGAATCGAGGAATATGTGTTTTCTAACCCATCTAGTTTGAAATAAGTGGATCATCCGAATTTTTTTTTAATCCGTCAAGAATGTAATTTGAAATGACTGCCAAGCTAACGACAACTGCTTTGTTATGTCATCCATCACGTTTTCTGATGACAGCTGAGCTCTGCATCACGTTTACGGGTGTTTTATTTTAAAACCATCTTCGCTGATTCTGGAAAAATGTACATCCCAATTGAGCAAGTTTTACTTATGGACAGCAAATCAGTAAACTCACAAATGGGTTTGTGACTCCGTGTTTTTTTCCGATTTAGGCGAGGGTTCAGTAATGAATTGCGTTTTGTCCACCGGCATTAGACAAGTACTTTAGTGATCTATCTGACTTTATTGTCAACGGCGGTGGTGTTTGAGTTGGCCGCCGAAAAGTCCATAACAATAGTGCTTCCGGTCCACATCAGATCGATCATAATAATCTCTGGAGCTGGTCTGATGGCTCTGTCTCCAATAGTAAAAATAAATGCTATATTGTAGGGGCTTTCGAAATTGTTTTGCAATGCCCAATTAACAAGTCGAAAAATGAGTAACGGGAACAAACAAACGGAAAACCGGTTTAATTTGGCGAACGCTCAGCTGCCATTTCTCCCTAGAGCTGATTACAAAGGATAGCCTGCAATTAGTGGTGTAATTAAACGGACTCCTCATTGTACAGACAAACAAGCATTACAGTATATCTTCAAGAGAAGCAACTATTACTGTTACTATTATAAAAAGCCACATGGATTTTATGTGGAGCCAGCGCTGAGGAGTGGAAATCTCGTCTTCCTTATTAGTCTGAAAAGAAACACTCCCGATAATAAGTGTCCAGTAGGTGACCACCAAACTAATAAATGGAATTTCGGCGCAGTTCCAACAAGCCCCCTTGTACAGCAAATGAATGAATTAGTGTGCGTTAGTAGAAGACGAGGCGGTAGCAAAATATTTGTAGAATCTGATGTTAGGGAGTAATCAGTATAAAGTTTGCCTAACGAGCCGGGATCAACCGAAATGACGTTTATTTGGATGCCAGCATATAAATTTCTGGATATCGTTCAGTGGTCTTATGGTGTATACCGTCAAAATTGCAGAATTTCCCTCATGGAACTACCCAGTGAATTTTGCTACACTGCGCTTTCAGTGATTGCACTGTAGATCGACAAACTGAGACAAATAGACTTGTTGACCCGTTGAGTTAAGTTTCCAGACTTGCTTAAAAGTTGGTAACCAGTTAAATTGCTTCACCTTCAACCAAAACTATTCAATGAAAATTTATCTCTTGGGAAAATTTCTTCCCTGATCGAATATTAGTCACCTTGTTCAGATCATTCTGGGTGGTTTTTTCAAACATAAAAAAGACCAAGCAGAGGATAGAATCCAGTATAGTTAAAATTTTAGTGTATATTTAGACCGAATACCCGAGCACGTATCTCATCCAATAAGGCCATCCTCATTGGTTGTTTAACTGTTCGTGACCATTTCATTGGTATCGTCTTCTACCAATCGAAGCATGAAATTTTGGACCAGTGTTGCAGTTTCATCATGTTCTCCTACCGGCTGCGTCCAGTTCTGTGTCAAGTTAGTTTGCACTAGTCCCCAGTCTTCAGCAAGAGTGCTTACCCGCATATATTGATCACTTCTGGACGCCACCAAGTTTGACAGTTGATCCCAGCCTACCTCTGACTACTTCCGTCAAACTTACAAAAAACAATACGAGAAAAATGAAACGTAATTTACGTCATAATTCTTTTATTTTCACCTTTTAATTCGTGTAGTCCAAATATTTTTTCTAAACTGCAGCACTTCAAAAGTAAACGTTTTCACATCGTAGTTGCTTTTAAGGCGTTTCAGAAAATTTTGAAGAAGCAGTCTGTTTCAGTCGCATTTCTACGGATCATTAGGAAATACTTATCAGGAACTGAGGGTTTTAGGTTGATGGGTACTCTAGAAAAAATGGAGACCTTTTACTCAGCACACGGTTTTCTGAAATAACACAAATTATGAGCATTATAGCTTGGATTTGTCTTCTGCAGAAATTTAAGGAAAACAACTTTAAAATCCAGACGATTTTACAGGGTCATCACAACTGAAGACTGTCTGATCTTATTTTCTGAGTCTTGCAGTAATCAGGAAGTCTGCTGAATCAAGAGGAACGTTCAGATTGAGAAGCGCTTCAGAATCGACAACTTTCAATAAGGACGTCAATAACCACAAGGTTTCTACAGCTTCAAGTATAAGAATTCATTCTATGCTACTAGGATCGAAAGTGTAACGTTTTGCTTACGAAACTACTGTATTCCCTTGTTTTGCCAACCTGGTGCGCAAGCCGCAATGAAGGTGAACATTACAACAGTGCGTGATAAGTAATTTGAATATTCAGTCAGTCTATCAAGAATTCTGACACTTACACAAACCACGTCCAGCAAACGGACTGAGCTGACGTCAACACATTTTGGACAATTATTTTTCAAAAACATTTCCATTGTATTTGCAGCCGTCTATCTTTTGATCCAAGTAAACCTGGAGTGCCACAGTACTGCATACTTTCTTTGACATTAGTTTTTCAATCTTTCTCACAGAGGAACTCCGTACAGCTCACCTTCATTCATGATGGACTTGTCTGTGCATGGCCGAACAACATACCGAACATGTATACAGCGAAGGCGGATCGTGGTTTGTCTACTATCATACGGCTTGTAGAAGAATGACTGGACAAGAGGAAGCGTTTAATGAGTGCGTGAACGGAATATGTGACCTGCTGACCACCCTGAAGACTAGCAAACATTTTCAACTGTGCCATATTTGACAGCTTGTGAATGCATACACTCACACATATTATCAGCGTGTAAGTACAGACAAAGATACTTTCGGTGCTCTATAGATGATGTGCTGTTGAATTTGGTAACAATCACCAAAAAGAATGCTAACTTGTCAGATTTATATATTCTATATATAGACATCAATATTTCCAAAATCGGGTGAAAGTAAGCGCTCAAATAGGAGGTGGATGAAGGCAGCGTTGGACTACTATTAGGCATGAAGGTGTTGCTAAGGAGAACAACATACTAACACGTATTGTGTGGAATTGCCCACCGGTTTCTTCATAAATGGACCCGACTGTTTCAACTCACTGTCACGACATCGCCACTCCATGCATTGGAAAAACCAGCCAGGTTATCACACGCAAGCTCTACATACCTCAGTTTTTCATTCACCCAAAGAGGACAAAACAGGCAGAAGAAATACACATCAATTGCATAGTATGTCGTTTAACTACTCAGTTCAATGCCCGATGCTATGTTTTCCTTCGGTTTGGGCAATTATGTGGGTGGCTATCTTCACACTATCTGTTCGATCGACTACCTTATACCGTGATAAAATAACAAAATCAATAGAGCACACACAATATTGGGGACTGTTCTAGACCCGGTACGCGGCCAACTTTATGTGAGCACTTTCTTCACTGCCTCCACCAATGGACGACGCGATTTTACTCGGCAACTCTGTTCCTATTGATGAACGTCGTTTCTTGGGCCACCTAGGAAACAGCCCTTCACTCAATCTTTGTTATTTCTGGCAGTTTGGTGCTCAGCCTGCCAGTTTTACCTAAATTTCGGGAGAACTCACACCTCATAAAACTGAAGCCTGCAAACTCCTAGTTTCGGATTCAGAATCACTAATTAGAATGAGTGGCGCATTGCAAAACAAAAGCAAATGTTGGGCTGACTGATTTATGGAGTTTGAGTTGCAGCTAGCAGCTATCATTTATAAGCTGCGTGTCATGTGGGATTTTCTCGGATGAAACTGCTAAGCTCCCCAGGGTGCTGAGACATACGTGCAGATAAAACATATATTACTGCATATCATTTCCGGACAATTTGTGACAACCTTCAGAAGTGAATTACATTGAGAGCCATGGCTGACAATAATTCATGTCAAAACGGTAGGGACTTTCGCGTTTTGCATAAAATTTCCGTGAACGCGTGGAAAATTCATACAGTTGAAATATAACTCAATCTATTACCAATAAAAGTGGCTTTATATAAGCCGCCCTAAGACAGTATGTAAGTGACCGCCTCAACAACTTCGTACAAAGGAAAATAGAGTAAATTTGGAGGACTCTCGGAGGAGCCGTGAACAGCATATTAATGACTCATTAGTTCGGACTAAACCTCACTGAATCAACTTCACCAGGAAATGAAGCACATCTGGTTACTTGCGTCTGGTTCGTAAACATTCAATTTGTGCACTCCAGTTAAAAACACAGAACTGGAACCAATGTTTCATGCTTTGTAATAGTTTTTGGATGGGAAAAGGTGTTTTTGGCGAACATGTAGGGTGAAAGATCCGTGAATCTACTACTTCCTTGAAAGAAGTCTTAAGAGACATATTTATAATTCACTGTATACTTGACAAACAACATCTAGTAACAAAAAATCGAATGTTTATCCCAATGCTTGGGTAACTGTGTCAACAGGGCAACAAACAACAACAAGTCTCGCTCTTTGAATTCGTTTCAAACGGTATGTTAAAACGGTGGAGAATTTCAAGGCAGTTGACTGCAAAAATAGGCAAGGTTTCTGTTGAAAGGAAGTCGTTTGGCAAAATTTCATGTAATATTCCAATTCCCATTAAACAGATTATCTGAGACAATAAGTTATGAAACATACCCAGCATAACATTGTCCATTCCTCATATCAATATCCAGAATCCAATGTAATTAACTTGTAAATGCGGAACACTAATGGAAAGCTGATTGAGATCCAGTTATTCCTCTCTATACGTTTGTGAATTTTGATGCACATCAAACGTAGCATTGGTTATCGAGAGCTGTTCCACTTGTCCAGTCTTACTGAGCTGGACTAAAAGCTATCAGAGTCATGTGATGACCTGTGAGTACACTGCACACACCCAGATGCATTGCGTAAGGAGTTGCTTTTGAAGTCCGAAGAGAATTTGATAAGTAACACACCTGATCAAATGATAAGTCCAGTCCTGTACATCAATTATGTAAAAACCAGAACATTGAAAAAGCTGGAAACTCTCAAAGAGCTTGGGCCCTAGTCACAAGAAGAAAATCAGTGAGAGATATTTGGAATTGCGAGCGGAGGCCAAATTTTCTACTGTATTTTCTACATTAGTGGAACAAGTATTTGGTCTATCTCGGCTGATTTACTTCAAACATCGAAACGAATTCCGACTCGATGTACACTGGAATTCATGTGTTATTAATACACTGATATCACCATACCAGGCTTATTGATCACATTGGGTGTTGGGCTTACATGTAGTCTAATATATAATTGTGGTATACGATACGCTTAATTTAGGCTGTTTTGGTTTTGTGTAACTTGCTGAGCGCCGGACCGAAGACTTTTGGAAACTAATGTATAAGCCAACAGATTTTCATCGTTAAATAAGTAGTTTTGTTTATTCAGCAGTATGATTGAAGATGGCTTTCCGTTTTATGCTTTCCTGTATTCTCTGCTCCACTTGTGCTGAGAGTTCTCCTTGGTTCATACACCAGAAGACTTTTTATTTGTTCGCCTTACTGTGCATAAAGTGCGCCAGCAAACATATAAACTTCCCCCGCAACCACTGATGTACTTTCTATCTTCCCTCAGCAAATTTTAGTTATATTTGTTCTCTAATCTTAGGTCTTGAGTTATACGGTCGATGAATGACGATTTCATTTTGATCAACACTTTGGCCTATCTGCCAAAGACCCCAACGTACTAAAAGAACTCAATAAGTTTATTTAATTCAGTTGGCAGAAGCGGACGTGACCATTCGGTTCTTGGAGCAATGCGTCGACCGT
>LUCH01017492.1:0-35600 GCA_013368495.1 Paragonimus heterotremus
GTGTAGTGTCAATCGTCCTAAACAACCCCCTTCCCCTTGCAGAGTTGGAAAGCTGGAAGCCAGTTTGGCAATTCACCATATGTTCCTTGTAAATTTCTCTTTCCAACTAACATTGCTGTCTCTATCGAGCACAGTCTTAGGCATAGAAAAATGTAAATTGGTTGGTCCCTGTACTGAGAAAATCTGTACCCAATGTTTGCATTCCCTATTTACTACCGACACCTTACTTACTCCGTTTTTGTTTTACGAATTAGTTTGTCATTAATTGTCTGCAGTGCAAGTAGTCATTCTTCCCCTAGCCTACTGTAATGCACCGTGTTGCCGCGTAGTTGACGCTATTTTTGTTTTCGATTGTGTAACTCGTGTGCATGTCTTACTGAGCCTTTGACTCACGTTTGTTTCTGTTGTCTCCTTTTACAAGACTGTTGCTGGAACTCTACTTCGGAAAAACGCTGTCCCTCGGTGTCTCCACGTTGCTCAAAGTTGTTTTACGAGTGTAGCGGGTACACGAAGCCAAAACGTCTGGCTTGCCTTTTACATTACTCGCGTGACGGTCCACATTTGACCTTGATGGTCCCGTTTGGAAACCAGTGATTTTGTTGAGCGAGACGATCGCTTGGGAAGATTAAAATTTTCGTACAATAAATATGGATACATTTTCTTTGATAGTACCGTAGAAATATTTGGGTCCAATCTCGTTTTCAATCTAGAAATCCGTTTTCGTGCTACGCGCAACTCATCGATCAGAGGTTGAATGTTACAAAAGTAATGCAATTTAAATCCGGAAAAGTAGAAGGGTGAGATAGACTGATGTCCATTCTTTTCAAACAGTATGCTGGCTAATTGGATATACCTTACTGACACAGTCACACGGAGGAAAACTGATATCTGTTGGAGAACTGCTTAGACCACACCATTCCCAAAGAACTGTACATATAAAGATAATCTGATGTTGTAAATTAACTTTACGGATCAGCATTGATTTTCTGTCTGTCAATTCCGATCTGTCATTGAAGCGTTAGCTTTTCCAATCTACTCAGTTTTGTTGTCTTCGGATAGCAAATACAAAGCAACTCATTCCCGTTACTTTGAGTACTGTAATGCTTTCACTTGTATCCATAAGGAGATACAACATTTTGCTCACAAGAAGCACATACTTAACAAAATTAGGTTACACAAATAGGGGAGGGGGAAATCTGTCACAACAGATTAAAACAACAAATCAAGGGTTATGTAAGGCAAGGAAGGAGGAAGATGTCCAATCGGTACAAACAGAAGTTAGTAAGTACGGGTTTTACTTAATTTGGCTTTGAACCATACCAGAAAATGTTCAAAAACGAAGTTTCCTAACGTCTTCTGGACCCCAGCCAGAGAAACGGGAGCAAGCTACCGAAGCACTATAGTTCCATTAGTAGTACCTTTGTGTATTGAACCACAAGTTGACTCTCAGAGTAAACCGTCATTCGTAAACAAGGTATTAGTGAGACGTGTGCAAGGAAACGAAACATGTGTGACAAGAACATTATATCCATAATTATCGACAGAGTCTGTTCATCCAAACGATAAGACGTCGAACCTTGTTGTTGCTGACATACGTCGCCGATCCTTCGGCGATACAGACAGTGGGGGAAAACACTTTGTAAACATGCTCCACGTGAACCAGTCAGGTTTCACAACCCGTGGTATTGTACATTTTGGTATTTCAGAGGTATACTGAGATTGTACTGGCACCGCGGATGATGTAAACTGACAAGCGTTATCCGAGCCTTTGATTGTACGATTTGTGATACCTTACGACATTCTACATGAACGACTCGAATACCTCCCATTGTTTACCACATACAGTGAGAGCAGACGAAGGGTCTTACCAGTCTTGCAGTATTGTCTCAAGCAACATGACATTCGACCATCACTCATAATTTAGTTAGGTAATTATTTTTCGTGTCTTTTCCAATGTAGATGTTTTTTTATGATTAGTAGTCTTTCTTACTCACTCTTAATCCAAGTGCTTTCCACCATGTAATTTTTTCTCCATTTCATTTTATGTGAGTCCCACGCCTTTTCCAAAGGACTCGTTTTTGCTCAAGTTGCGGCAGACGGTGTCGTTTGTGGATTTCAGCGTTCAAAGGTATTCTCCTCCCTTGTTGTGCTAAGTGGCCTTGCCATTAATACACGCTCTTAACGCTGAACACGTCCAAATGTATTGACGTTCATCCTTCCCTCTCAAAAGGCTAAACTGTTAAGAGCTGTTCTGGTTAGTGTTCATACTTACAAACTAACAATATGACTCAGCTTCTGTCTCAACTTATTAACAACTTGGACGTTGCTTTAAACCACAATTAGCAGCGACCTGCCCATATTAATATTGTTTTTTACTAACCTGAAAAGACTCACGTTTTGTGTTTTACGTTCAAGTCGTTTTCAGTCGCTTATAATAATATCTTTTGTTTTGGGAATGTCTGTGTATTACCTCATCAGTTGTATTGTTCTTCGATAATTTTACACGATTTTCAGGGTATGTTTTCCTACTTAGAGCCAGTAGCCATTAGTCTAACAGCTGATAAATTCTACGTCCCAGTCTCACTGAATCTGTTGCGTTCTAACATTTTAAATTATGTCAATCGTTCCCTTCACAAATTTACTCTGGTCTGGGTTCTGTTCTTCTGTTCAGTCTTTCTAGATACGTCTCCATCTCTTCAACTAGGTCTCACCGCAGATTTAGGCGTCCATACCTGATTCTGGGCTTCACTTATCAACCCCTAATAACACGATTCCTTAGTAAACGGGGCAAGTTTACACAACAGTTGACTGTAAAACTAAACTTAACATTTTTACATCTGCTAAAAGCGTAATTGTGTACACCATGACTATTCATCTTGTAAGGTTTACAATGCAATTTCGTTATCTGATATAAGTGACGATGACGCGACCGTTATAACCTAAGACAGTTAACAAACACTTTCGTAATCAGTTAAAGACGGATCTGTGCAGTTTTGTGCACAATGTCGGAACTTCACGATAATCCTGTTGCTCATGTTCTATCAGTTCTCCCAACAATCGATGGCAGAAGTCGATGCCGTTTTATCAACACTTCGTCTTGATCAATCTTGGATTCACAATGTTCAAGTTAGGCTTCGATGGTGACTTGGCATTTCTCGACATCCGTGTCAACAGTAGAAGTCAAGCGAAATCATTTGAGATGTGGTTGGTTGGAGATAACTTCAATCAAGGACTAGCAGCCCGACAGTGCAAACAATATTGAACGGATGCAAAACTGATGGATTCATAACAAACGTATGATAAAAGTAAACCACACAGAGGTCCACCAGAACTGTCGGTTATTAGAATGCACTGTTATACCACAGCCAGGAGAGGAGGTAGATGGCGTACTCAGAGGTATATTACATAACACGTGACACTAGTAAAACAATCAAACGGAAAAGAACACACTTACGTTGATACACGGTCATCTTGTTTGAGCCACTGACTGACTATTGGTTCAAGATCTTCACACGGGACGTTGCTGTAACGATTTGAAGGAGAAGTAGAACAACTCTGTACCAACTGCCGATTCACATCAATTCACGCATACCTAATTAGTTTCGGTAGCAACTGATAATGCTGGCCGACGACACTAGAAATGCTAACGCAGACAAAAAAATGGAGATCGGCGGATTTCGTCACGAAGTGTGTAATGACTAGTAAAGCTAATTTACACGTAAACTATGTTTTGGTTGGAAATTTTGGGGAACTAATAATACGTTGTGTTGTGTACAAAAGCAAACAAGTCGGTCTGCCCGACCCGTTGCCAGGGCACAGCGGTTATCGATTCTCCACTAGTAATTACACTCATTCTGATCATTCCCGGGCTCATTTCATTTCGAGCCCATAACCGTCTTTAGTCGCAAATGGTTATCTATTATGCTCAGGATCTGCCATCCCTTTTGGATTCATCCACTGTTGCGGGACAAATAAATATGTTAACTGAACTGTTCTAATATTCTGGTGATTGGTGCCTGTATTGTTCAGTATCAGACAAGCTTATAGAACAATAGAGCACACTAACATGTGGTTCCCAATTCCTTACAGAGGCACCAGCTCAATGTGTCCGACATAGTCCCCGTGGTCAATCAGCCCACAATGCACAGCAAGGTGATGATAGTCGGTCAAGGAGGAAGGCAGTGGATACATACTAGACTGCTTACGAATCCTCGATGTGATTCAGGCTTGGTGGTTGTTCAGCTGCTTGCTGGTACGTTCTGACCTGCATACTTCATGATTTGGCACACTGTCAATTCAGGTTTGGTGTCCCCGTTAACTGGAATTCCATTAGCTGAGTCATTTCATCCCTTGTTCTGATTATGGAAAGTACATATGAGAGCACGTTGAATCTGTTCTGGTAAATCAATGATACTAGGCAGATAAGCGGGTCAACGTGGTTTAAGATTGATGCTATCCATCACAAGACAGTAGTAGCGTCTTCCCCGTGGAAGTGGTGCAACGGTAAGTGAATTCGAAAACGATCCGATTATGGTTGTCAATCACGTGATGCTCAACCTTTGGAGTACCGTATTTGCAACAATCTGATAAATCACGCCTATGGAATGTGGTGAGGACGTGTTGTTTTAGACTACTTCTGTGTGGTACTCAAGATGGCGAACATACCTATCGCTCACTTTAGACAAGGCGATGGAGCCAAGTAATAGGGTCAGTGATCCAATAAGGGAAACATCAGATTGTCAAGGTCAGCAAATGAATACGAACAGCACGAACGAACAACAAATAAACAACCGAGAGTTTTCGTTTGTACCGATCGTCCCACACTTGTGGGCTCAGAAACAAAGTCCGGAGTCCAAACCATTTCACAGGAATTCCCTTTGGAAAGCTTAGCCAGAACAGACCTCCTAACCGAGTTGCAGGGACAGTCGATGAAATCGTGTGCATTCATCTGTGTCCAGTTAAAAAACAATGATGTAGCCATATAAATTCGTAAGTCACAATATGTCACCCACAATTTTCTGAGGCCCATCTCTACAGGTGAATAACAACAAAATTGAACGATCGTCAAATTTATCTTAACAAACTAGATAGAGAGTCAACTGACTGACGGTTAACGTAAGTTGTTCGACTAGAAAAAGTAAACTCGCGCTTAATGTTTCCACAAAAACCACTCAAACAGTGTTGTACTAATACTCTCGATTTGACTATCAAGAAATAAAAACTCCTATTCTTTCACATTCATGCTACTTCAATGTAGTTTGACTTAAGGTGGACCTTACAGACATCCAGGTAGAAATTCCTTATAGTTGGAGAACAGTAGAGAGTTGAACTGCACGAAGTTAGGACAGGGATTATGTTAGTAAGAAGTTGATGTCTTTTGCTGACATTAGCAACTTTGTACTGTTACATGGCTAGACGTCACTGTACAAACCAAATAAATGACTTTTTATCAAAGGTATTTCAATGGACTAAAAACCATTGCAGAGATTCGCACAATTACAGAGCCCTGTTTCTGTCCAACTTCCGAACATTGTTATTTTTACATCATACGCTACCTAGTTCGGTAAGCTATTATTCTATTCTGCTCATTATTTTATAAGTGGATTATCTCGAAAAAGGTACACATTTGCGTTTATTGTCACTGTTCTCTAGGTTTGTTTCCCAGTCACTGTGTGGTTTTTATCACACGTATAATGACCCTTGCACTATTTATCTGCAGTTCTACTATACCTGCTATATTCTATCCAACAACGTGCAACTAATTCATATCGTGTGTGTTGTTTACACGGAAATCACTCTGAATCCATCTACCACATTGAGACATATTTTTCGGCTATTTGGTACGATAGTGATTACGACTCCCCTGATTACTTTTATCTTGTCCGACTGATCCGTATACTTATCCCATTTTATGTGTTACTATAACCTCATAACTGATCCGAACCATTGTATCTAAACTGTTTGTCGTTTCTTGATTTCCAAGTTAGTCAATATTTGTAACACTTATTGTTTCACTCGGATAATACTCAAAACCGGTGACACCTTCTTGGATTACGTAACAAGTTACCTGCTTGTGGCTCTCCTATACCTCGCTCTTCGTCCATCCCCTACTAATGACTGTATTCTGACGTCCCTTCTCCGTCGGTAATCAAATAACTTCAGCGTAATATAATAATGGATAGACAGCCACGGATTGGTGCCTATGAACGGTCTACGGCGAAAGAGTAATCCTGTCCTCCTATAACTTCCACCCGGGAATTTCCGAATGGTAAGTTAGTTGGCTGTTTGACAGCTACAAACGAAGTATTGACCACTTGTCAACGAAAAATCAGGCTCAAACCAGTCAATATATCAAATCTGCCCTGAGTGTTGCAGAGAGTTTAGCACGCGTTCAAGCATACGTAAACAGTTCGTAACGCGCCAAAACATCTGATGAGTCACCTATCATCATTACACAGAGCCTCCGAAATCCGGTGTTTTCAACGTCATGCTGAATTTACCTCTTAGCGTGGTTTGTCACAACACGAACGTCAAAAACTTCCCAGGGAATATAATGCACACCGCTTGTCCCTCCTTCTTAATAGCAAGTTTTATTTGCCAACGTTGGCGGATACTATGCTGAATAATTACGCCAATGACCTCTACACTCCTGGGTGTACGCTGAAATGTCCCTATTCACTCATCACGGACCGTATGATAAACCAATCGTCAACAAGCTTTAAAAAGCGACTGCACTCACTGCAGTGGAAATTCCCGAGCATAGATCAAGGGTAACAGTCTGCCGCACCTAGTATTTTGACAGTACCAAGCAACCAAATCAACAAGAAACACTTTCCCGTTACATGGTGACCGTCAGGACAACGGCACCATAATATGGTGGGGATTGGAAACAGCCGCTACGTACCTCCAGTCCAGTTCGGACATACACAAAACTTTTATAAGCAAAGAAAGAAGGTACAGCAGCGACGAACCGTAACGGCCAGTGGAAAAAGGCCTTTGTGGACAATGAACACAAGTTACCGGATTTACTGACTACTGGAGTATGGTACTTGGCGGTCCGGACGTCTGTGACAACCGTCTTCTATGAAATGCGGCTCTAGGTGGTCATAACCTCGTCGCTCCAATCTCCGAAGCTGCGGTCACCTAGTCTATCCGTCCCCCGGAAGGATATGCGCCTGGACCCGACCGCTTCACACTCACCAACGTAGATCACTTCCGAGCTGAATTGCCGGCAGCGTTTTTACTTCACTGCTGATTGCTGAACAAGTTCCTTCATAGTTGAACACTGCCCACGTAACATTTTTATCTAAGGTCTCCATCCCGCTTACATCGTCTAACTTCCGTCCGTTTTCTATTTGCTTGGTGGTCACAAAATGCCTTCATAAGGTCCTACTTAATCACCGGGCTCCTTCATTCCCCTCTGGTCGACAGCAGTTCGGATTTCTGCAGCCAGATGGAACATTTGAGATGATAATTACTTTGTACAGCTTGATTAAGCATTCTCATGCAACGTATCGCGATTGTTCGCTTGCAAACATTGGTATACCCAAGGCTTTCGATCACATATCCCATGACTGTTTGATAAGTGCAGCTACTATCCAGGACGCACCTACCATTTTAAACAAGTAACTACGTTCAGCTTATAAGTCTGGCAAATCTTGTGTTGACGGTTGGAAGTCTAATAAAAAAGAGTTGTTCGTCAAGAAGACCCTCTGTCCCCACCACCCTTTGTTTATGGTAGCCTTGACTGGACCTCTGTCATCATCTTCTGACTTTGATTTCACCTTAAATACACCTGGCGACCAACTGGACTATCTACTATATGCGGATGATATCATACTGACGGCTCCCTCGAAGATACATTAGCAGTCAGAGTGAAACATATGCAGGGTAGTTTGCTCAAAATCAGTTTGATCACCCAGGACCCAAAGCATTCGCATAAAAGCAGATTGAGAAAGATATACCACCGTTTTTGACGATCAACTCTTGATAGTAAGTAAAACCACCATATTATCCCTACAACTATTCAGCTGGAAAGAAGTCTTACAAACAACTGCAGCTTCTGATCTATCAGTAATGGTACACGACGTGACACTCCTAAAACCCCAGCAAATTATCGAAATCTTGCGGACGCATCCACCACCAACAGTAATTCACCAATCTTGTCTGAGCGCCGTCCATCAAAAGACAATTAAATCCTTAGATCGAGCAGTGAGGATGAGTATTAAGAAATGACTGCGGCTGCCAAAATAGACTTTGAAAGGTTCTTTTATTCGGATATAAATTCCAGCAGACTCAGGATACCTCATATTCAGTCTTGTCCTGAAAAGCACTTGTCATCAAGGGACGCAGCTGTACTATGGGCTCGACGTGACATGCGTCTTATTTATGCAGAAGAATTACACTCCCATTTCGGCGAATCGTGTAAATCCTGAATGTGAGAATTGTCTGTCTTTCGTTAAAAATAAACTGTTAATGTTACTCCGGTGAGCATCACATGATTTGCGTCTACTCGTTGTTTTTATTTAAGTTCATCAAGGGAATAAATTGTTTTAAATTTATCTCTCTAACGGTCCATCATCCTTGCCCCCATGCAAAAAATTCTCCGCATCCTTATACTGTGTCATATCATTTCATAGAATGTGTCTTACTTTGGGCTACCAACCGGTAGAGTTATGGACACATCGATAATCATGTGCTAACCAGCAATGGTAATCTGAAGATGATCAACTTGTCACATGTTCTGAGATCTGTAACGACACTTCTACTGTGACCACTAACCTGAATCCGGATTCTTATGCCATCTTTCAAGCCTCAGTTTCGACAACGTGGAGGCCAAAACATTTTTGTACGATGCACTTTGTGCAACCTGCGACAGGCATTAAGGGTACACGGACAGTGATATGACAGATAGTTCTGTCCAATCGCCTACACCTTTTAGATGTCATTTCGATTACAATCTGGATGCCGAATAACCAGGCTGGTGAGACCAAACGCCGTCGGTCGCGGGAGCAACATTTGCGAACGCTTTGATAGGCTTCGTGAGTGTTTTGCTGGTTGCCATCTGCATCGATTTTTTCTACAGTGTCCGATGCAAGATAATAAAAATACTAACGCCCGAAAAAGAACTAAAGTTCTACATTATTCTGCGAGTTTTTCTGGTAGGATTTTTTGGGACGATGTATTTAACTGAATTTGCTGATTAAGTCTCAACTTTACTGTTCTTTTGGAGACCTTAGTTATTATCCCATGAGCAGACGACGTTATCGATCGCACGTGCATTGACCTTGATTGTGATTGGATCGGAGTGATGCAAGTTGTTCTCACTCTGGCCTACCACATGGCCGAGTGTATGAGGCATGCAATTTTGTCAATCGGACATGTACTGATCTGGATCTCGGGCGGTCTTTGTTTTTTCTGTTCCTCTAGAGGAGCTAAGAATGCATCACCTTCAGTCCATACTTGTAACTGACATCGATAATTCGGGAACATGTCTGGAAAGATCGAAAATGCTACTAATCCGAGCTGTCACATGAATCCCGCCTGTGTTGTAAGTGGTAATTGGAACTGACTGTAGAATTTATTCAATATGTATTTCACTTTTCGCTCGACAGCAGTGAACCCCAGTAACACGTATGTCAGACAAGGACGTCAAACACTGTAACGCAGTCTACCTTTTGATGTATACCCAAGTATCCATGATAAGACAGCAGTACACGACTGTGCTGACCCACACAGTTTGCTTTGGAGACTTGCCCAATCAGCTTTGGGACAGCTTTTGAACCCACGTGAGTTAGATTTTTTCAATGATGTAACATCCAGCCTCGGTATTACAGTATGTTTCAAGATTGGACACAGTCCACTCAATCAATAATTATCTTCCGGAAATTAAAAAAAATACTTATCGGTTACGGTGGACGATTCAGACTTGTTGCATGAAAATATATTTTATTTAGCGGATTCGAATCATTAACTTGGATATGCATATGGGTGCCCAGCCTCAACAAACTACAGTCTACTACAGTCTATCAGCTGTGGCACTGGTAGATGCCCCTAGTAAACTGCTAAGGTCTGAGACAAACGAACGTGCCAAAACACAACATAACCATGATCGAGACATAGTCATAAACCACAGTTGATTGGAGTTTGATCAGTCGTTAAGTGTTTTGTGAAAGTTTGATAAACTTAGCCAAGTTCAGCAGTGCGGGAGTTGCTTTCACTTTGCTGTCCAATTTCAGTCATCACATAAATTTTACTCCTCGTTACCTGATATCAGGTTATTCATTGTGAACTCAAGTCATTTTGCTTTTTAATATAGAAGTTGAAGTTAAGGAAAGTAATGTATTTTTGCAATCTTTCGACTTTTCTTGATACTAGTGCACAAAAGTGAAGATGGCAGTACCGACTAGCTTCTATTGATAGAGTCCATTTGAGACAGTTTTGGTGTTGTCACCGTTAAGATGTATTTGGACAACACAAACCGTTTTAAACAGCGTGGTAAATTTGAAAAGAGTGCAAATAAGCCAAGTAGTGACCAGCTCTATGCATGGATCACGAACACCAAAGTATATTGAATGAGTGCATACTGGTTTCCATATATCTGTGCTTATCAATGAGCTAACCAATCGTCTAGATCTGGTTATTGAATATCAACAACCATTTCGCAAGGACGTGGTGGCTTACGTTTGTTGGTTTTATTCGTGTGTTCGCAAGTCAACCAGGGAGGGGTATGCTCCGGAACTTGATATGAATATTGTAGGTTGATCAATAACTTATATAAAAGTTTCATTTTTATCGCAGACAGAATCCTATGTAATGGTTTGGAAACAGTTTCTCAAGAGTCTGGTGAACACATTACACGGATACTTCATTAAGTTGTGAAAGTGTCGATCTTATTTGGTCCTTCATTGAACTCTTCAGTTACTTTGACGCTTCCTTCTTCTAAATGATTTTTTCTTGGAATAAACGAGTAATAATTCATCGTTCAATAGAGGTAACAAACGTCAAGAGAAGCATTTTCTCTACTGTATAGTACATTTAACACTGCCAGTAAATTAGAAACCATTCGAATAACTCAGAAAATAAATTCGCATTTGGTGAAGAAGAACATTGACCGCTTAATTGTTTCAACTTTACTGCCAAGTCTGTATCATTCCCCATGCCCTTTATTGACCATTTAGCTACAGTAGACATCCAATCTCTATAATGCGTAGGGTTATGCATTCACCTTGAACGGTTTCTGCTGTAATTCTTTGTGGGTGTAATCAACATTAAGCCTGAAAGGCTATAACAGCGGCAGATAGAGCATGTGACTCAGTAGTATATACTACGTTGTCCAATTTACAAGCGGTAGCGTTATTCTTGTGTGCTCAGATGAATGAGCCGCTGACCGTTGAAGACGCGACCAATCAGAACGCAGCTTGAGTCTCAGCACGAGTATGGGGCACGCCGGCGGCCTTGACGCGTACACAACATTTTCAATGGGCTTGGATGCGAAAAACTTGAAAGCGGCTCACGGGTAAATGTGTACTTTACACTAGTTGATGCAATGATCTATATACTACAACCAGTCTCATATTGAAGGTTTCTCCGTCATAATTAAGCCGGCTCATACTTCATTTTAGTCCGTAATCATCGTTCTTAACTCATGTCTACCGGTTTTAGAGTTTCTACCTTCGTTTAGCAAGCGATGGCTACCCCAGACTCACATTTGAGAATAGCATACACACGTTATGTGCGCTTTGCATCGTAAGCTGATTAGCGCGCTGGTTCATACGGCTAGGGTGTGAATATAATGTGTCATCATACCTTCATACTCTACCAGGTACACTGATACCCACAGCTGGTTACACCTTAGTGTCGCCCGATTGAACGAGTTGTGTGGACACTGAGCTCAAGATTGGTGAACGGGTCCTCATCTTTCGGAAAATCACAATCTAAACCGGTAGGAATATATGAATATCGCTCAAATTTCTCACTCACGTGGATCGTAATCACTGGTGCATACTTAAATGGATGATGCTTGTCTAACCAACTGGGATACAACTCTGTCAGCATCAAATAAAGCCGATATAAAACGACTAAACTATTAGTTGAGGATTTTATTCCTCACATTTGTTCGAAACGCCAGGTTTTAGTTAAAGTTTTCACTTATTCGGTCTCAAAAAGAACCACCCCATATTAAATATGGTCTTACCGGATTTCATAAAGATCCCGGTGTGGATCGAGGAGATGAGCTTAGGTCTTTATGATTGTGAAGTAAATGTAGTGGCAACTGCTACGATCAGTTCACACCAGTCGCACTCGGGTTCGGTCGAAATCACCTTGTAAGCAATGGTTTAGGTCTCACCATCAGTCATTAATCAGTTGTTTACTTTTGGGACAGTTCATTGGTCGTCAGAATTATCTCAGCAAGCTTGAGGAGGAACCACTGAATTTAAAAGGTATGTAAACTACCAACATGGTTACAAACCCTAACTACTACGTGTTTCATTTGTTTCAAACAATCCTCAAAATAGGATCTGTTATGTTTTGTTCTTTTCATTCAGCCACAAACTTTTGTCATGATGACCAACCATATGGTCTAGGTAGAAAACTGGGTGAGAACCTTGGAACTGCAGTTAAGAGACAGTTTCAGATTTATATAGTTTGCAAACATTCTACCCAGTTGTCACACGATATACTTTAAACGTTCAGTTGGTAACCCAGGTCCAAAACGTGGAACTACCTATTTGCCTAACTTGTTCACCTGTTTCTGACTTTCTTTTCAACTACCCGGGAAGAAACGTAACAATCCGCATGCCTCGACCAACCGGCTGTTCATCTATGACCGTCCAAAACTTAGCTTCTAGAGGATGCGGTCTGGAAAGGACAGTAGCAGCGACTGAGGTGGCGGTGATGACGACTGAAGCAGCCGTAGTTTGGACCAGATGCTCTACACCGACACTAGCGACCACATCACACGTGTCAGTCCAGGTGCCGCAAGTACCGCTCACAAATTGGATGGTCACATACAGAAGGATGGAGATGAACGAAGGATAGTTGGTATGTGCAGCTTTGGAATCTGCCTCACAGACAGACACGTCTAATGACGTGTGGTAATAAGTGTGCGTATACAAACAAAACATTAACAGTAATAAAAGAAATTGGTGAAAAGTGTAAATTTCAGTGCAAACACAGAGTACTTATGAAAACTATCAGAATTTCTTCAAAAACCATGCTACTCACAAACAGACCATTCTGCTGGGTTACTAATGCTGTGAGGTTTCCGTTTAGGACTCCTACAGACTGGCTGGTTTTTTATCGTACAGTATGTTCCTGTTTTCATGTTAGCTATCCTCAGTTGTGACATTCTCCAAGCTTAATACAATAAGCTAATTATTTTTGCATGTCGACATGATTCCTACCATAGTTCGATCGGTTACAATTGACTTCAGGATTCGAACATGTTCCTGTTCACCAGATGTACTCTTTGTATACTGATAACACTGATGCACTTGCTCCTCAAACAGTACCATACACATTATTTAGCCCCAAACTTGAAAACCATTTGGCCGAACTTGTTCCCAGTTAACAGGTTAAACCGAGAATGGCTGACAGCATTTGATTTACTGTTAGACTGATCTGATGAAAAACTGACAAGGTTCTGCGTACACTTTGGCCAGTCTGGAATGGGTGTTTTAGTGATCCCAGGAAAACATACAGTTAGTGCAGCTTCCCTCTATTCTAACCCCACTTCCTATAGTTGGTGGTGTGAAAGCTGTTGGAAAGATTATCGGATACTCACGGATTACTTCTAACTTTCCTAACTTATGTAACCAGTCAGAGAACATGGTCTTAATAGATTTATCACAACTAACTGTTAGTAATGATTATAGCGTTGTCAGACGGTCACGGGATTAGTCTGTTGATTGGTCGAAAGTCAAATCCATTTCAGTCTTTTTGAGGGTACTTTTGACTACCATACCATAAACTCGTTCGAATGGAATGTACTACACTTACTTCAACTTGTTCTAAAAACACAGATAGTCTTTTTATAGTAACTATACTAACAGTTAAATGTTCGAACATGGTTTATCGAGTGCTTTTTATTTAGTCAACAATCCAGTGAATATTTGGAGTATATTGCTATTCTGTTAGCTACTCAAAATCACTCATTACATTCATAAATATGATGTTGCAATGGGAAGAATAAATCTCAAAAAGAAGCACCTCTATCCAAGGAAAGCTTTTACGAGGTAAGAGCATTTTTCCATTAGGTTCCCCGATTGTAGACACGGCATTCCGAGGACCTTATAGAGAGAAACAGTACATAGTCCTGTGGGACAAAGTCCGGCTTGATCAGACACTGTTTTCAGAGCAGATGATCAAAGTACACACAGCCACTCGTGAGCAGTCTTCAAGCATCTCTCCAGCAAGTGTAAATTCGACCTACACTTGATTAAGGGCCCTTGTGTAAAGCAGTGGCTTGTTCTTTGAGCCAAGCTGAGTTTGCAACCGTCAAATGGGTATTGGGGACTCATGAGCAAGACCCTTGAAAATGGCTCATTATAAATGAGAGTACACGGATGAAAACACATATTTCATTTTAGCACCTAAGTACCTCGAATTATTGACGTAACTGACACATTTGTATTACATGAGCTAAAGCCGTCCTGCAGGAAACCAGAAAGTAACAACTAAGACCTACACGATTTATAAATCTTCTTAAATCAGTAAGCAAGTGAACAGCATTCTCTGAAATATAATCTGTCTCATTCTAGCTTTCTTAACACGATATCAAGCCCAGTTAGGCAATGGCTCTGGTGTTGTTGTGTTAACCAAGAGTTCATGAGTTTGACTCATATTTGTCTGCTTCTCGTGTTGGCCTTGCACATTAACAGTGTCTTAACCACTGTGCAGTCTTGCTATTACACGGCAGCAATTAGCGGATGGTATGGTGACGATTGTTTGTTCCTTCGTTTGTTAGTCGGACCAGCGTGTAGATGTTATAATTGTTTCCTCCAGGAGAATGACCAGTGATTGTGCAATGGTTATGTGATTGTTATAACAACCTACGGGTTGGGGTCAATTGATAGTATACATTTTGGGAGGGTCACCAGTGCCACTCACAATGACGTTTGCCTTAGCAGCTCTTATGGAGTAACTAAATCGATTGGTTTACATAGGATTCTATTCTCTTCCTCCAGAGGAAAACCACTTTAACCAAACAAACATATTTTACTCCCCCTTGGAGATGTTCTTTGCTGGGACTATTGTATCCATTGAAAATCCTTTCTACGACAACTTTAAGCTGATTCACTAATCACTTGAGTACATAGTTTTGATATTTTGTCTTTTATACTGACGACATGTCTCGCAGACCATCTCAACGTATGGTTCACCAGAAGATATACGCATTGCCAGAGTACAAAACCCAAGTGTATAGCCCCATATACTAGCGGTCGTATTCAAACCGGCTTTAGGAAACAGTCTGCTTGAGGGTGTATACTTGTGAATCTTCATGTTGGCACGGTCTACGTTATAAATACTTTTCAGTGATCCCCTCGCTCGTGCAGACAGCTAGAAATAATTATTGTTTGGGGGTAGGTGGTCTAGAAGGCAGAGATATAAAGATCACGTGTTCCATCATCAAAACACTAGTAACCTATCTCCCTCAGTTTAAGAAACAAGCATAACATGAACTAACCACCTTTAATGTTTATAAAGCAGTTGACTGAAGATTCTTGTTTCCACTCCTTGCATCAAGGAAAGTGTGAAGACTATTCCGTCGTTCGTTGACTATAAACAGAAAGTCGATTCTTGCATGTACTACAAATTGACACAAGGCTTCATCGATTATCCGAACTTGTTTGATGAAAAACGCCGCTTTTTTCTTTGTGTGTCTCATATATCAACGATTCTACTCAAATAATTTCATCATCGGACCCGTTTACAGAGTAGTAAATCACACATTAACGAAATTAGCGAATTTTTGTTCTACCGAATTCCCGTCTTTCCGGAGTTTTCATTGACTGCAATTATTTATCTTCCAGTGGCAAGCCACACTTAGTTCGGTCTTTTCAATACTGTATAGCAACTGTAATATCAAACAAAATATTGAATGGTGAACGATAAAGTGTTCGATCATTTATATTTCATGAATTTTAAGGCTGGTTATTCTGCTTTCATATAGGTTAGGTAGGATGATCGACTAGTGTTGTGGTCCAAGAACGCGGATAGCACAAGGGTTATTTATTCGATAAAGCAATACATGGGTTAAGCATGTAAACCAAACCTGTCACAAAACTACTCATTTGCACGCAGTATTCGGCCTCAGACAGTCTCGGCTACCACATATGTCAATTCACAGTTCCATTAAGTAGCAGGGACCGTTATGAGTGATGCTGTACTTCGATGATCCTTCCTGCAGTCTTTTTGTGGCTTGTACGGTGTCAAAATTTATGCTCTGCACCTGCTACTGAATAGTCGCGGTATGAGTAGTATAATACGATCGCTCAACTCCACAGCACTAGTACAGGCGTTCATTTTGCATTCTCCGAGGGGCATTTTTAATGTTACGAATTCATGTTGCAGTTACTCAGACATATTCAATTTGAACATGGATTGATTTAACGATCCTAGCGCCCACTACAGCTTACGACACAAATATCCACAGCTGCACAGTCTTTGCCAGCGCAAGAACGTGTCACGTTTGCGTGCATACACTGTGTGGATAAGCTAACGCTTTACGGTCCGTTTGCATACTTCGACCAATCACCTCAGGATCTGAGGCGACAGTACTGAGTATATATTTAACTTATGTATGCTTCATATACAGGTGATGTTGACTAACCCTAATTATTGTGAGCTGCACAGGATAACCCCGGATTATATACACAGTAATATATGTTCTACATTTGAACATATACCTGTTGACATTACATAAATCAATGTGTGAATTTTTTGCAGGTTTGTCAGCAGCTTAGGAACCTAACAAGTTGTTTGGTATGAATGCGACTAGCATTCCCTTTTTGTCTAAATGGAAACTCTCAGTCTCGCCTGTTTTCTTATTTTTATTGATGGTGGGCCTGGCATATCGCGACCGTATGCATGCTCCGTGTTTTGTCTTATTTTAAAACACCTAATCATCCAGATAACCACATCGCGTATTCGGTGTTGCATGTTGTGTTTGAAAGTGACTCTTCATTGCCTGTAAACGCCAATGAAAACCTGACAACTTTCGAGTCTTAAAGACAGAACGTCGTCCCTAGCCGATCACTGCTTTCGTATCATTGTTGACACATTTTGGAAAAGTGCGACGGACCTGAGATTAGTTCTTGCTAAATTCCACCAGTAATGCGTATTATTGTCTTAATCTATAGTAAGTAGGAAACTGTGGTCATAACGACTCCACTTACCTCATGCTAGAGATGGCTGAGTATCCAGACTAGAAAAGTTAACCACAAATGTTTACGAGTAATGTTCAGGTTGTCCGATTACCTAGATGATAACCTGGCTATCCTGTTATCTCTCATCAGTTCTCTCGTGGTCAGTCTGAATACCGTTACCGGCTGTATTGAACCGCTGCTCTCCTGAATACTTAAAATAGATCCATCGATAAATAATAATTTGGACTGATGGTCACCTTCCCCTCTCAAATGTGGAACGTCTGGACAATTATCCACCGTTATCGTCACTTCGTTCAATCCAGCCCAACCAAAAACTCTTTTTTCTGGTTACCAATACAACATATCTTTCCATCGTCTCAAGCATAATTCACATACCTGTCAATAGGGGATGGCATGGTTCACCATGATCAATCGATGGATTAGTCAACCATTCAGTATCACGTTCACACTCAAAGTTCCATCGATTATGTTCGAATCATTTCAGTAATTTGTTCGGAAGACATGGACTGAAATAAGACTATATTTTACAGGCTTTCGTCACTCGAAAAGTTGTGATTAACTAAAACACATTTTCCATCAAGCCAGATTTACCGACCACAATGTGAATCAACGTTTGAAGTTCAACGTTTGGTCAGCAATTACACTTTTTCGTGTATTGGGAAGCCTTAGTGATTAAGCGTCAACGGCCGGTGATGTGAATTCAAGAAGTCACCTATTGTTGTATGATTGCTATGAGTCATATCGTCGACAGAACTCAGTAACCACATTGTTCCGCCCGTTATTCAATTTGCTGGTTAACTGTTGTTCGGTTTCATGGAGGTCCCACGTTTACGACCGGCGAGAATGTATGGAAAGAGTCCACATCTTATTTGGTTTCTTCTATTGGGTTCATTCCGACTGAGCTCTCTCAGAGGTGTTCAGCAGCTTGCAGCACATATGTGTGATAAACTCACCAACTGCCAAAGCTGTCGCACTCATACTCAAGTCCGGTTACTCTCCATAGTCTGGCTGATCAGCACTTACAAAAACCGAGCTTGTATTCTGACTGTGAAACCGTGCGCGTCCGTAGCGAATGGTTACTCGTGATACTGAGCCGTCAGATTTCAAAACCCGGCTTTTACTGTGGTGTGGCGTCAACGTTTCACAAAATTGAACCAATGAGCGTTTAACCAGAATAACTGCGTCAAGATCGGACACGCCGATCGATTTCGGATTGGTCTACACAAACATAAAGCATTACGCTCGCTAGCCTAACCAACCAATCACGACACTCACATCAGTCGGTACTACGGCTTACCGTCTGTGAACGCCTCACCCCTTCTGTCCTGCAAGGAGAGATTTGTCAACGCTGCTTGCTGCCGCAAGTAGAGGGACGACAGAAGTGGAGATGGAAACGTGCACTGACAACATTAGAACAACCATATGTAACGATTTGTTAATGGTCATAACTCCCACAATCCGCCTCTTCGGCGTAAGTCAATTGAGAACACGTATCAGTCTGGTCTTGCAGTTTGTAGCAGTCAGGACTGCGTGTGTGTTCTCGCACGTTGCTGAATACCTGCGTGTGTCAGTGTGCACATGTGTCGTCGCAAGCTTAAGTGTTTGAGTATGGTCGTGTGCGTGCCCATCTAACCCCCTAAGCATACACTGTTCACGTACGATTCTTGTATCAGGTCAGACCGCACTGTAACAAACTGATTGTCAAACGGCAACTACTTTCCATTTTGACTGGGTGGAGAGTAGATCACGTGCAACATAGTCCAACAGCAGTTCAGTTACAATAGAAGACGAACACGGTTGGTATCATCGTTGTTACTGTCCGCAAATTTGCTTTTACAATCCTCCAATTGACCGCACAAGACAGACACGCTGGTCCACACCGATTTTCTCCCAATCAAGAACACACATCAACTAGCTGGTTCAGCACACTGTCGAAGTAATTGGGACAGTGGAAATTTTCGATTTCGTGAAACGAGTTCCGGGTTGTGCAAGCACACAAACAAGTGCGCAAACAAGCAACTAACAAGACTGTTATTCGGAAATCGTATTCGACTGTGGGTAACACAGTACTCGACAGATCATCGATAAATGAGACAAAATATGCACACTTTTAAAAATATTGACTCTTCACCAAATGATCTGGTGGATATTGTTGAGTAGTGATCTTCGTCTAGTGGGATTTTGACTATTTCTTCCCGGAAAAGTTTGCTTATGAACCACACAGTAAAACGAGCTAATCAGAAATCGTTAGTTGCCAGATTGTTTTGAAGACACTGGTAAGTTGCATTTTTGTCAACACATTTTCATTTGAAACTATTATTGTGATATTAACCGGATCATACATATTAGTTGCCATAATGTTCAGCTACCAAGCGGCTATTCAGTGTATTTTGAATGTACGCCCACATGTGATATATTGATAAACATCAGCCCGTAGCAAGTGATTCGACAAAAATTAATCTGTTTGCTGTACTAGATTGTTGTTACTCTTAGAGTCCAACTGGTGTATGCAGATAGGCACGTTAGAATAGTGGAGTGGTTTGACGTTCTTACCTTATAAAGAGTTCGGAACAGAAGTTACAAACTTATTACACAGGGGTTATACATGTTTTTTAGGAGTTTTATCACTGTGTGCATCACGACACACATGGAACACTGGTCAATTTAAAAAAAACAAATGATATGCTTGTTGCTTTCCTGTAACTCAGTAAATGAAACCAGGTTGTTTCACCCTAAATATGTCTACCGAAACTCAATCCTTCTATTCATCGGATTTCTCAGCTTGCTGCGAGTTGATTTTATTGATGTTAGTCGTCAGTCCATCCCTACTTTGGACTCCCACAGATAACCAAATTTGTGAGTTGTACATTAATTGGTTTGCCGTTCACGTACAGCCAACGGTACATCAATGAGGACACCAATGCCAGAGTTCATGAGAACAGTTAGGAAGTCAAAGTTAGGTAACTTGTATTTATGGATATGATCGAAAACACACCCATAAAAAATATTCGCCGTCCTGTCGCTCCGAGTTTAGTTTTGTATTTCTCAACTATCTAGTTCCGTCCAAGGCTCAGATGTTAAATCTGAGGTATGGAGCGTGTTTGTACGTACGCTGTATGCGTTCTATTGGTTTGGGCATCAACAGACACATGCATCACATACCATTTCAGATACATATGCATGTCTAGTGCCCCATAAATTATGTTGACTGGTCCGGGTGGCTTTTTGCTCAACATTACACGCAATTGCATATCTCTGAAAAAAAAACAGCTGATTAAGATAAGATGTGAACAATTGATTACTGATTTTTTACAATCTATTGCATCAGAAATCAATTCGGATATTCATTCGCAGTCGTCAGATCTCCTTGAACAGGAAATCACACTATGAATTGTGTATATTTTACGATAAGGCGGGAAACATAAGGAACTTTCTGGTCTTATTTGGTTTTACAGCAATACTGCCCAAAGCTGGGTTCTGTAGTGTATACTAAGCTGTCAGACAAGGCTGTTATGGATCAGACAAGTCTGGTAAGGAGTCAGATAAGCCTTTAACCGATGGAAAATGCAGTTGCCGTCAATATCTTTAAAAGTCTTTCAGTTCAATAAACTGACTTCAGTGGTATCTTTGCATAGCAACAGTAAATCGCTTAAGCAAAAGAATCCGTTAACTACTGTTCTTCTCCTCGTGGACATCTTTCAGTTCTATTCTCTCAGTAGACAGAAGCAAGCGTATTCATCTGGTGTAGTTTGGGTCGCAACAATCAACACTGTTCAGAACACATAAACGGAGGTCAATTTTTTCATCGGAGTAAATATACAAGTTAGTAGCTATTCTCAGACATGTTTGCAGTATAGGTGTTAAAACTCAGTACAGGTTATTCTACCAAGAAACTCGAAGTTACTGTGTACTTTCATATAGTATATTCCTTATTTGTGTTGTAATTCTTGGTGAAATGCACCACATGACACTTGTTCTGGTAGTGGTCATTCGACTACAACAAGTCGAACCGGGAACATTAAATCCGAAGGTCATTTGGAAATCGACCAGCCTTTACGGATTCAACAGCATCTTGCCAGCGGTAGATTACTACTGTGTCATGAATGCACGTCTAGTAGTAAAAACTGCGGTATTTTCTTAAACCACCTGGCTTGTTGGATTGGGTTCAACCCTGTGAACCACATCATTAGGTCGTGATGACAGTTGTGAAGTCAATTTCGTTTCAGAGTTCCGTAGGTAGGTACCATTTCTTTTCAAAATGCTTCTGTACTTAACTGAATGTCAAACGTGGACTTATAGAAACATCATTTGTACCTCAGTAGACTGATGAATTGGACTGTCGGTTCACGGCTAGTAGAAGAACGATGGGTTCAGTGAGTTTCCAGTCCTATGACATACTCGGTCACACCTTACTTTGAAGACTGTCCGATTGCTCAAACCTAACGGGAGCAGCTATGAAATTCGAGGCCAGAACATACAACCACTGGGTAGTCTGATTCGCAGTATCCTCTGTACTCATTCCCCTTTCAAGAAATCTATAGCTAAGATCCCACATTAGTCCTAAGGCATGCGTCTAACTTATTCAGGAATATTACAGTTGTATCAGCCAAAAAAATCTCAGGTCTGTGAAGGTCGACACCAATTGACAAATATATTGTAATATGATAAGAAGCTGTTTAACCCTCACATTATTGAAATGACGTTCAGTGGGTGCTTTCCATCCCGGTCCAGATTTTCCATTCTCGTGAGACTCTGCTTTCAGTTGGAGACCCTATTTACCTAATCTGCCCGTTGAGTTAATATCCTATTCACTAGTCTCCTAGATATGATAAACATTTTCACTGAGGCAATTCGACAGTCTCTAGCCTATAATGTACTTCCATAACTGTGTCGTGTGTTTCCAAACATAGGTTGTGTAAAGACTTCTGAAATGTGTGTCAACTAGAAAGTTAATTTTCGACCACGAGGTTATCACCTCCCCAATGAGTAGACGGAAGAGATTATGTAACTTCTGTTAGGATATTTTAATCAATGTGGTAAAAGTTTGCTGTCCAAGGCTAATCAGAGACAACCATGTGGGCCAAATTAGATACGACTGAATTCACTGAACCAGATTCGTCTGTCTATGAGAAAGCGACAGCTGCGGCCAGTTACGAATGATATTCACTCCGTATTGACCAGTCCCATGCTACGTACTACTGTCAGAGAGTTAGATAGGAGAATTGGAAAAACTCAGGGTTACGCAGCCAGATTGCTCGGTCAGGATCTAGCTTAGTAAACGAACTGGTATTGAGCATGATCACTGGGGAGAAGTCAGGACGTTTCAGTCGACTGTGTCATAAACAGTTCAATACATTTGTTGGGATGCAAGTAAACTACAGACGCACCCTTCCGGCAAACAAATTGTACTGGGCTATTTCTTTTTAGTGAAAATAAAGAGCGCCGTCGAATCTCTGATTGGATAGCCATCAAATAAGTCATTCGTACAAGACAGTTACTATAGTGATACAAATGCACTGCGTGATATCCCAGGTTTTCAAAGCTGATACTTCTTGCCTATCGGCCGGATCAGTTCAGGTATTACTACCACGTACCCCGATATCAATTTTCGATAATTCCATGTCGTTTTACGACGTCCCAAGAGGTCTTCTCCGTAACGTTATACGTTTACAGTGTACAATACATTACTGTATGGCAAAGCGGAAACAGAAACATTGCACTGAAATCTTTACCTCGTATGAAGGTGAACAGTAGCAAACCTCCGCTACTAGTGTTGTCAACAAGCACTACATTAGTTGAAATGTGCGGAGACGATGGAATGGATATAGCCCAGAGAGAACACACATCCCATTCGGTTGAAAACAGCAGCGTCTTCATTGGGTATCATAAGCGTTGGCTGATCCGTCTCAATTGCGGTGCCTGTGAATATAAGTCCTCGAAGATTACCGTGAATATGCCTGGTATTGGCTCTTCAGTGCGATGTATCTGTCTACATTTTCTGCCCGATACTGCCCTCGGATGAACCGCTTAGTTTACGCCTCTCTGAAGACGCAGGGCTGTACCCGTTATACACACTGGGCTTTCTTAAATTAACAGTGAGTAGACATGTGAATATATCATAAAGTGGAACAATATAGAGTAAGGTTGGGGGAATTACATTTGACAACCTTGGCGAACAACTAGTCTAGAAAAGGAAATATGTGTACACTACAACCTCGATTGCCAGCTGTGTTGGAACGACTTGTGGTGTACATGTCCCGGGTCCACGACAATCCCTATATAGGACAACCGTACAGGAACCGTTGCTGAACTGTTCCAATGCAGACCGATGTGTAACTGTGACCGAACTCTGAGGGGGAACTCCTGAAGTTCTGACACATTTGATTGACATTTCAACAGCTTGTCTGGCTATCACGAAGCTGGTTGCATGGATTTTCTGGAGTATTTTCTGATGACTAGAAAAAAACGAGAATATTGGGTTACGCTGTGTGAACAATAATTTTTTCGCAAGTCCACTTGCACAGTGGCTGATGAAACAGATGAGCAGTAAGAATAACCACCGCAAGAATAACACTTGTTTCATGTTTTATCCGTTTCGTTCTTCTAAACCCCAACCCACTATGGTGTGTAGTAAGCTGCACCCAAGTGTCCGTATAGTTTGCATCATAAAAACCTAGGCTGTTAACCATCCGCAAACTCATCAACTACGTTCTAGAAATGATCAAAATTCGGTTGACTATGTGGATAACTTCGGGGAAAGAAAGCCCGTGATATATATCTCATAGAAATTCAGAGCAGGATATTTAAGTCATCTGGTGCTTAGTTTGAGGTTTTGCTAAGCATAAGGGAAATTGAGGTGAGAATTGAGTAGCTGGGTAACCCGAGGTCTACATTTGTCACAAGTTCGTACACTGTTCATAGTTCATTATAGAAAGCAGAAAGAGTCTTATTTGTTCGTTCCTGTCACGATGTGTAGAAGTGTAAGGAAAAAGTAAACACTGGGAAACTTGAAATAAGCTACTGCTATTAGTAAAAAAACATAAGAATACACTGAAACAACCCTGGGTCAGATATGTACAAGTAAAGACTTATGAAATTGAGCTAGGACTGTGACTAGAAAACTGATAGTGTAGATTATCTTTCAGGTGGAATTTTAAAACTTTCGACCGAATCAATCTTGACCACAACGGTGACAGTTTTCCAATGTGAAGCAATTCTGCCTACAATAGTAACCTGTCGGTTCCAGAAACCAGTTACATCGATGCCTTCTTAGACGAGAAATAGGTCTCCTCTCAAGTGTCTGTGGTATACTGAGGATTTACGTAATTTCCTCGGTTGGTTTTCCTCCGTGACTCCTGCTGCTCTTTTATTGACCTGCCTATGGACACTGTCAATGATTGACCAATCTCATTAAAGTTAAGGATGACAACCTTGTATGTTTGTCTTCATGTATGGGGGGAAAAAGCACACTGAGATAGACTTCATAATGGAAGGTTTTTCACAAATTCTTTCTCGTAAGTACAGCGTCAATTGTGTTTTTTAGCGATGGCTACACAGTTTGTAGACACACTACCGTTTTATATTACTAAAAGTCCCTAGATCTCGTTTGTACATCAACACGAACGGTTTATTGTTACCAAGGCAGTAATGAACACAATTTTAAAGGCGATTGTGTATGATTTTGCCTTCGTTGACTTTGAACGGCAAATTATTTTCCATGGACTGCTGTTCAGAGAGCTCAGATCACTGTAATGTCTCGAAATCTTCTGTACACTCAAACTCTGCAGAGTTCTATGTCATCGGTATACAACAGTATCAGGGTTTTGATAATGCTTGGTAGCTAGGGCATGAAAAGAACGAACAGTAGAGATCCTGAGCTGAATCTTTGAGAAACGTCTCTATTGACAGCGGGTTAGCGTGATAACTGTTTAAACTACATTCAGTTAGACAACCCTCTGGTCACCTGAGTGAGCACTGATGAATGCCGTAACTGTGGAGATTCCGTAGCAGGAAGGAGTGATTGGGTTAATCTAAAGCTTTTGGAAAACAATTAAGATAGATCATATCAACTACCGTCTGTTGCATTGCACATCAGAGTATTATGTTGGCTGCATGGGGATAGTGCACATGTGGAGGAGGGTTGCATGTTTTCGAAATGGGGCTGAATGGTGCCCAAATAGTACTTTAGTTGTGGGATGATAAGGATCTATGACTTTGAAGACTGATACTTGTATACTGGTTGCATGCATGGATATCGAGAGAGATGAGTGTTATAGAAATGAACAGAGAATAGAGTACAAACTAACTTAAATACCCAAGTTACGTTAGGTCAAAATTATTGCATGATTAAACCTCAAAAGTCTTGTATTCTTTCGACTACAGGAAATAGTTGGAAAGTTTTGCTGTCTTATGTTGGCAGTATTCCACTAATAGTCACTTAACTTAATAACTACTCAACATTATACAAAAAATACCGTATAATGAAGACTGATTTCTCAAGGACGTCTGAAATGGTAGGGAAGATACAGGCCGGAGTAACGTTCCGTTTTTTCCGCCTCCGTAAACAGCTTGGAATCAACTTCAAAAAATCCGTTTCCTATTCTTTTGTACTCGTTTTAACTCTCCAAATGGGCAGATCGAAACGTCTGCCTTTCGATCCAGGTGAAGGCTTTTTATAGTTCGTTTGGCGAAGGATTCTGGAAACAAGGAATTGTTCAAAGCATGCATAAAGTAGAATTCGTTGGGTAGCAGGTTCTGAAATACACTTTTGTTAAAATGTTAAGCCCAATTACCGCTTAAAATTGGTTATAATTTAACTAATTGATTCCGATAGTTTGTCAGGCCTCTGGTTAGTTATGTTTTAATAAGCATAGTCTGTTCAGAACGATACTTTCAGTGTTCATGCTCTACCATTGATCATGATCGACCATGCAATAGTGACTGGGTTCTGATATGGTTTGATTGCGACTCAATAACACACCACAGTAGTTACCATCGCAGAGGTTTACACTCGTTTTTGACATGACAAAGTACAGTGTATAGACTGTTCATTCTAGCTCCGTACAACATGGTTACCAAGGTTACAAGTTGCATTGTTTATCGCAAAGCATGGTAAGGACGTGCGATAGGTTGTTTTAATTTGTGGAAATTTCCCATATTAGGTTCTTGCCCCCTAAGACAACTGTAGTTCAGAATGAGGCAGTAGATTACCTGTTAGTTTTTAACACTAAATAGTTAGCTGTAAAGACCATACCTGAAGACATGCATATGATCCCTACCACACATGAGCTAACTTGGTTGATTGAAACATCCTTTGTTTGTGCATGTGTACGTCGCGCTTTGGAAACTGCAGCGCCAGCCCCTGTTAATTGATTCACCGTATGAGCAGTTAAGTTTGTAATGGATTGATAGGTTCAGTTTGTAGACGGGAAAAGCGGCAGTTGATCGTGATAATGCAAGTCAACGACGGCTAATTTTAATCACACTTTTGAATAAGAACCAAAAGCGCGTGTGCGTTTGTGAACCACTGTTAAAGCGCTTGTCACCGTATTTAATCACACGAGTTTGTACTTTTATGTGCTCAGATATTGGCTTAGACATAACATGATAGGTGGTTAGTTTCGAATAATTTATTAACGGTGTTTCTCTTGTATCTCACCGAATTTAATGAGTTGATTCGCTTTTTAGATATGATCTACCTTTGCTGCTCACCTCAAATATTACTTGATGAGAGGTATTCACAAAGTATCCCCATTATGAAGTGACCTCCATCTGTATCTCACCAACCTCCGGGTTGTGCGTTGATCTGCTCTGAATTCAGATGAAGGAAACCTCAGGATTTATAGTTGGAAGTATGTATGGTTTTTTGGCTGTACCGGTCATACATCAAAAGTGTATGGCTGGTAATCCTCACGGCATCCAGAGCTATGACGTCAGAATAGTCGAGATTGAAATAGTTGGGTCCCACCGTTGCATCGGGTGACCACTGGGATCTTAAAGTGTAATACATCAGTTCAACTTTAAGGAGTTCGTTGTGTCGAATCAGCAACTTTTGTGTTCTACATTGAACGATACAGATTGATATCCATATTTTCAAACTCAGTCAACTAAACTAATGTTATTCGTTAGGCCATCCAAAGTCCTATGTAAATAACATTGTGGTAGTGGGGGTTATTTCCATTCGCCAGGTTCCAGATAGTTGTCAGACAGATGTTCAGTCAATCCAACGGTTATTAACTGTTCTCTTGTTTACGTTAGATGCAGTCAGATAAGTAACACATACCACCATCTTATGTTAGGCTACTTGTCGGTCCTGATTGGACCGAAGGCTGAAGAATACGTTTTTCACATTCAACCTGCTTGTGATTCGCTCAAACCGAAACGGTTACAATCACAGTACGAAACAACACACGTGGTTAACTATAGACCACAGTGAGTGCATATTTGACCGATCATCTTTGTACACGTCTCCTTAGTCGATGTCGACTAGGAAAAACTAAGGTAAACAGCGTAAAACTGGGGTCTTTGATATAAACCCTAGTCAGATTCGGAACCGATATGAAATTAACGTAATCGGGAAGCTTAGATTTCATGTAGTTACCATAATGTAAATACTTCGTTAATTATACTATAATACAACGTGTCGACAATGCCGCCTCAATGGAAGTACTAAACTAACCTCAGAATTAATGCATTTCAGAGGAGCCAGTTCACTCTGAGGTAGTAAGACAGAGAAAACATTTTGACTCAATGATAGTTTGCCTCGCGCATTCAACTGCGCAGTTACCCACTCTCGATTGAAATCTCCAATGTGATTGGTTTCTGGCGTGTGACAACACTTCACACAATTCTGGGTGGTCATTAACTTTTTTGGAGAGTTTTTCAAGTGTTCTTCCTTCTCAGCCATGATATTTTGTTCTGCCAGGCGGTTGGTAGATGTGCAGCTTAAGCATCACATACAGTGAATTGCTATACACGAATCGTGTTTGATCTCAGCACACTGTGCAGGCCTTGAGACAGCATAGGTTGGATAATCATTGCAGCTATGCAATCACATGGTTTGTATTCAGTTATTGAGAGCCAACCAAACACAGGTACATTCAACCGGCTAGCTGCTAACACGTTTGCAAGTTCAACAATGAAGATTGCGAATCACACAAATTTCACCACATTTCTTCTGTCGTAATTAGCCTGATAATCAAACACGAAAAGCAAGTCCTGTTCCCCACGTTGTTCTAATGACTTAAGTGGGCAATTTCGGACGATTTGGCACATTTTGCTACTAACGTTGTGTACTCTACCATGGAGCATCAGGGCTGCGATTTTCATAGTCGAGGTCGGGAAACTTGGAGGCCCATCAAATTTATATGAGGTGTGGCCGAACTAACATAGACTGTTAGGCAAACGTCAGTGTCGTAAAACTCGGTTGTATCCCCGTAATCAGTCGATATCACCGTGCGATAAATCATCACGAGGTTATGCTATCTTTTGTTTGCCACGTATCATTAAGAGGAGAAAAAACGGATGTGTCGGGAGTGATGAAAGACTGATGGTGTCCTGTGACTATGACAAACGAACTGGCTAGCGTCCATTTTCGTATTAGTTCAGGATCTCCAAAAAATCTATAGTTAGATTGTCAGGCAGGAAGAACAAATGTAATTTATTTAGTTGTATGTGTTACTTTCGAGTAGATTTTATCTTTTAGCCCGGTCTTATCAATTTGTTTGTTACAGTGGTAACTCAAACTGTTGATCTCGTGTGAACTCAGTTGAGCACACACTCGCCTCATAAACCCGGACCCTAGTGTCAAGAGCCCCAGTAGTGATGTGGGGGCACGCAAGTGGCCCAGATCTAAGAAAAGCAAAACCTGAGTGTTTCTTTTCGATGTCGGTCAACCAGCCAGGTCACGGGACCGGTAAGAAGATGATAAGGTTTGAACAATGCTTAAAGCAAATCATCGAAACGTCAGACTAGCCAGACAAGCATAACAGTGGGTATTCGCGCCATTGAAATAGAATCGCCTCCGTATATTTCTTATGTTACTGCCATCGATGAGGTAACTACTTGTATTGTAAATTGTGACAGATCAAGCATTATGTCGCAGTAGATTTTATAGAAGCTTACCACAGAGTACTCAACAAGCATTGTGGAGCTGGTCATGACAAAAGACTGCAGAATGGTTATGTGGCTAGAAAATTTCACGAACATTTGCATTTTGCCTCACTGAAGTAGGGTGATGTAATCAGAGAGCTGTTTATAAGTCATGTTTCCCTCATGTCAGGCCATGGTTGATCAATCTATGCAGCCACAAGACTCGCACCGAAACTGTACTATCATGAAGAACCAAACTACAAACAACTGTTGTTTGGTATGTTTCTTCCACTTCAGCATCTGCACATACACTATGGTACCCGTGAATGAACCAGGACAATGTTCCGAGAACAAACTATAGCTGATACAGCAGGATTGTTGAGATATGCAGGCCGATTAACATAACCTTGACAAGTTAGACAAATTCCATGTTGGCGTTCGATGTTGGACACATATGATGGTGTTACAAAACTCATGGAATACATTTTCTATTGTACTGATCTGTTCACGAGGGAGATCTTATGTAAAATGCTCCAGTCGAACGGATTTGGACAGATATTCAACGAAAGCCTGCTGAAACCTGTTAACCAATAAGGGAAACCAGTCTTTTGGATCGATCGACGAAGACGTAATGTGTCACTAATCTAATGGGTCAGAGTAATAAGGTATTGGCCTGGACGGCATGACGTCCACAGACATGTAGTGTTTCACAGTGGGTACCTAACTTGTGGAAGTCTCTTTCCGAGCGATTGCATGTTCGTTACGTGCAAACAAACGAATGGTAGTCATAAACTGCGTCTTGGTAATCAGACAGATAGTTGAAAAATTTCCTTCCGGCTTATGTGCATATCCAAAGGGGGGATTATAAAGTGTTGACACTCTTATTGTAACCTCAACAGCCCTTTGAGCAGTACAGAAATATGGTTGTCAGTATTCTTGAAATGATCACTTGTTTGTTCATTCCAAAAGTGAAGGCCAGGTCGGACAAAAGAGGAAAGACGAATGGGGCATATTTGTTATGGTGCTGCTGAGTATACAACTTTTCAAGCAAGTACCCACGCAAGCCTGCTATCTATATTCCCGTGTACGTCTGGACAGCGTTAATATCTTCCTAGGACGGAACTCAAATGTAGGCAGTTATCCACGTTCAGTTGAAATACGATCTAAGCTGTATTTCAGGTGAAGTCTAAATATGTATGCGGTCAGAACGGATCAAACACCGTCCCACACTGCCAACTCACCCACATATTGGTTGGTCAGGTTTGACGTTGAACATAAGTGATGCGCCAGTTCAGCTCGTAGTAAGCTTAAACAAAGCAACACAGTTCAGAGATTGATACATTCACTATGGACGACATATAACCCTGATGGGCTTTGTCTTAGATGGAACGAGGTTAGCCAGAGGGTGGTTGAACTGCAGTACATCAGCGTTAAGGGGAACGGCTGGGAGCAGAGGTGGGTCACGTAAATGACTCATCGAGTAAAGTGACTGTTGCTCAGTTGACGTTGGCTTGTGTGTGTGTTTGTGTGTGCATGTACTTGCATCTGGATGCACAGTGCGTGTAACGGTGTGCGTGCTCAGCGTCCGGACCACCCATTTCGACTGATCGGGTTAGACCACTCGGGCTTGGTTGGGTAAACTTGCTTACAATAATATGGTGCACAGACGAACCCGTACGTTGTGGTCTCTCTCACACTCACTGTACAGTCGAATAGAAGAACCCTTACGGAGTGGGCACCCATTTCGGACGTGATTCCCCATACCGAACTTTGTCGCAGCAACGCTGACAATCAGTCACGTCCTACTTGGCCAATGGAGTAGGCCAACGAGGTGATGAGGTGAGAGAACACGGTGAACGTGTGCAAGCGGCTTTTGCGGTAGACTTGACTTTAAAGCTCAAACACCACTAACACGTGAACACAGACGGATCGCTGTGACTATAGGGAGGACGATCAGTTCTGCTCAAAAACGACAAGCACAAATCTGAGCCACTCTTGGAGTGACAAGCCGACTAACAATTGAAGTCATCTGTACTGCCGACACAGATACGCTGGTTCCCACACAACTCAGGCCGATAGAACTCACCCAACTATCGTGATCAGGGTGGGAGTGCTGTGAGTGTGACAATGGTTTCAGTGATCACGTCCCGTTCTCTCGTCGCACCTCAGGCTATAGCTGTTGCGCCCAAGCAACTCACGTTTGATGTGCTTGTTGCTATTTTGTTGTCTACTGGTTGCAAGTCCCGCCTCATAACTCATGACATGAGCTATGATCGGATGGGCATACTCATGTTGTCTCCGTTTTGGAGCCTTTGTTGGCGTTGGCGGCAAACGCGCGCAGTCACCGGATTGGATTATGCGCACTATCACGCATGGTTGGGCGGAAACTGTTTGCACTCTGCGTTTTCTTGTCTTCATTCCTAATCTGTTACAATGTGATCACACAAAAAGTTTACCCAACGTTGTGGGGGCAAGTTAATGCTTAAAAAGACGCGTAATTCAAAAGTGACAAAAAACAGGTGTATGGAAAACTGAAAATGTTGTAAATCCAGTGGAAGACGTGAAAAGGAGCGGTAAACATCAGAAATAAGTCCAGATTTTTTCTCAGCTGTCATTAGACATAGACATAGTGAAAAATGTTATGCACTATTTGGGCTGCTTAGTTTCACAATATCTGGGAGTGTCGTATAGGCTACTTTAACTTGTAAATAGAGGCAACATACCTTTGAGGTTGTTGTATGAGTAGTCAGATTGCGTTGCTGATTTGATTCATCTCAACGATTGCATAGGTTGACATAGAAATAGATAACTGAGTAACGACTCACTCACCGTTACGCGTCTGGCAGTCTACCAAGAATATTCATATGGTTTCACATGCGAAGTTGCTCATTAGATCAGTGACTGTTGAACATCATTGACTTATTGTCGAGTGTGACAGTAGCCTGAAAAAATGATGGTACTGATGATCGTTATCAAGTATTACCATCACCGTAATAGGATATACTCAACTTTGCAAGCATCGAAATGAAGTGTTGCTCTGTCAGTAGAATACTCCCGTTTGATTCGGTTGGTCAGATGATCTTCGGTTTAGTTTCCCATATTTCTGGTAACCAGTGGTAGTAGTAGTTGATGTACGTTGAACACCACTCACAACTGAATGCAGCTGCGGCATTCCCATAGGTTTTATTATCAACTCTTTTGGAAAAGAAGCACTGAGTCTCTCCTGTTAGGGTAGGTAATTGAATTGCCGTTCAACAAGTTGAATGATTTCGGTTATTTCAGTTTGGAGAGAAGTCCTATCCGTAGATTTATCGATTCGAGTTACCATGTCTCCTCTCGAGGCCAGCAGGCAAGCTGAACATTACTCACAAGTGAATGTGGCTGAGCGTTTGCATATGATACTTCAATCTTGTCTAATATGAAGCCAATGGCGCAGTGACAAGCACTGTCGCTTGTTGAAACCGTAGTCAAATTTCTGGTCCCAGCCGTGACGAGTTCTATCCAGAGCGAAATTTGGGAATAGTATTTCTTTCGCAGATTTCTACGGACCGATTGCTCAGTAAATGGTGTTGAGTAGTTAGTTTGCAGTCTGTCTATCATGGGTGGTTCACGAACGTCTGTTTGTAACGCAGAATACAGCCGGTTACATCACAAGCTTCTCACCGTTTACACCCTACTATGACAATTGCTGCACCTGAGCCACTTGGTCATCTCTGAACAGTATGTTGTCGGAGGAATGATACCATACAAAGGGTACTTAACACATTCGAAGTTTGACTGTGAATCTATGGTTTATCACTACTGTTTCCGCTAGGAGTCTACTACGAACCAGATGGATGGACAGTAACTTGGCTTATAAACATCATTCAGTACCAGACAGGTTTGTCTCTTCCAATATACGATAGTCTAAGTAGTAATAATGTAGACCTTGAAGTGTACTGTCACTGGGGTGATCCACGAATGTTGTTGACCAGGTAAGATGAGCTGCTTGTTAGTATCTATCCCTCTGATATGACCCGATGTGTGGTATGACAGCATACACCTTGTGATTTAACTTGATATACATAGGCAACTACTCGGACAGACGACTTCATTGAACGAACTGGTTCGTCCTAAGACCTAAGTGGCTGATTCAAACAAACCTTATTCAGGCACAGTAACATAGTGTTTCCTTTCTTTGCTTCTTTTTCTGTGTTCCGTGATGCCAAGACAAGATTCCACAGCCACTGTTGAACCAGGTTGGAATGTTGAACGACGTTTGCTATATCGTTCTTCTCCATTGAGCAATTCACCACAACTTTGACATATGTAGGCAAATAACAGTTGACAAAGGCTGATGATTTAATTTTGAGATCATAACTGAATTACAGATGTTTACGAACACTAACAATGTGTCTTGTGCAACCCAGTAGCATGCGCAAACGATCAAAGAGATGACTTCAAGCTGTCAAGAAGTGGACTAAAAAAGTGGGGTTCCTTACGCTGAGAAAGATGCCGTCTTCGTTCGGGGCCAGGAACTCAGATGGAGACAAACAATTGACGGTAGAAACAGTTTGTTCAAAACTCTTGAACGGATGATAGAATTAGGTAAGGCACAATAGATTGTGACTTCTTTGGCGAATAATAATTTCATCAGTAAATCGATTTGACAAGCTTTGAAAATCGTTGGTCTACTTGTCGTGGAGCTCATCGAACCATTCACTTTAGAGAACATCAGCTACTGGTGAAAACTAATAGACCAGAACACTGATCTTATCAGAAGGTTCAATAGACATTTGGTTCCAATTATCAACTACGTGCAAAAGCCTCTTCAAACTTAGTTTGGGATAGTGGTGAATGTCTACCACCTTACAGACAGCATGATTTCAGTCTACGAGAGCAACAGGTATATTAGACCTCTCCAACACGGCGCGAACCATTGCTGTCTATTGTTAATCTTCCTTAAATACTGCTGGAGGCAGTTCCCCCAGGTTGCCAGTCTTCACTCGTATTGGGTTGTTACATGGGAAAATATCACATTACCACTTCTTATTTGATCAGTAGAAGTCAAATAAAACCTCTGTCTCACTAGCTTTACATGATAAAAAAAGATTTAATTCTGTTGACGGGAGATTCGGGTTTGTTAGTGAGCCGCCGAAAACCGTTGCAGTCTTGATACAACCTGGCCATGAAGCCAGTTACACTAATCTAACCAGTTGGAACAAAAGCCAACTGACGAAACCACTATAGTGGGTGGTCATTCATCTGACCCCCTTTCTATCGGTTTCAGTGGTGTACGTTGGTTTGGGCTGTTTGCAATATCACCAGCTTCGATCGCGCATATCTGCCAATTGGCGGTCGCACTCACAACTCGATGCGTGCATGGACACACACACACATTACACGAGGCGTGAGCAGCGATCGGATTAACAAGCAATATTGAGCCGGTTGCGTTCTGCGGCTGTTTCACTCAAATGGGGAAATCGATGAAAGACTAACTCACCACCCACCCAAGGCACGACCACCGTATATGTCACCATCTGATGCTCGGCCACGTGATATGTGCCAATTCAAGTGCGTCAGTGACAAAGTCAGCAGAGGTGGTGATGGAATGAGCTGCTCAGACGAAGACAGCCGAGTGGTCCATCTGTCACCACTGTGCCGCGTGGTGTCGACACCACAGTTCCGTTTATTTTTTGTCGGAAGGTGATTCATCTTCAGGTCCGAAGTGTGAAGGCATCGATGCCGGACATCATTCAGACTGCACATGGGCCTGTCTATATTGGCTAAATATATTGACTGAAAACCGAAATGTGTGGTCCGAAAATACTATCAATTCGTCCTCTCTCCTCTAGCAAGTAGGTTAACCTAAAACTCTTCAGTTGCCTTAGACATGCCGTCTGTCATTTCGGTGAAGCAATCAACGGACATAGAGTGTCCCCAGCACGTCTGCGATAGACTATACATCATATTTATTCCACCTTCAGCTCGTTTTAGTCCTAAATAACTCCATATGTAATAGTTAGGTATCTACGGGGAATGATTTGCTTCGTTAACTCATTCAAATTAGATTGTGTCGTCTTTATCGGTGAGTATTGCTCTTATAAGCTATTCCTTTGTTCTCTGTATATTTAGATGACA
>LUCH01017493.1:0-35630 GCA_013368495.1 Paragonimus heterotremus
TGTCAAAAATTATGCCCTGCACCTGCTACTGAATAGCTGCGGTATGAGTAGTATAATACGACCGCTCAATTTCACTGCACCAGATGAACTTTTTGTCCGACTCAATGAGCGGGGGAAAAAAGAAAAACTTGTCACTTTGCCCACTACTTGAGATGATGATTGTCTGCCCAACTGATACACCTTAAGTTTTGGCGTCTCCTCCGAGCGGACAATCGACACTCAGCGAGGAACACTTGAAGTTTCATTCACGATTTGGCGCGTCAGGATTTCCGTACGGTTGTGAAGTGTACAACCATCTGATCAGCCTTTTAATAATGTGCGTGATAAACATTGGTGTGTTGAAAATTTCTCTACTTCTTGTTTAAAGGTACCAGGTTTTTGATGGACCACCACAACATGAGCGTTCATGTTTTAAACAATAGATTTGACTAGTAACGCTATTAAGATTGGTTTATGTACTTTACTATTTTGTTTGCTTACGGATTAGGGTTTACATTGAAATGGAGCTGTCGTGGAGGTCTAGCCCAAGTAATCTTAAATGATTCTAAATCAGTGAGTCGGTAGATGGAGCTATTGCCGAGGTCTGATGTTAAGGTTGTCATAGCCCACACCCCAATCTCACACTTCACTGTGCAATGTTTTGTCCTGACTCCAAGTTATCAGTTAGAGTAAGTGTGTACAGAGGGTCAACAAGTCACGTATTAGTCATCTAAGTAACCTTGTCACTTGTGACTAGAGATCTACTGGGCATTTACTTTGACTTGTAGCACAAAGGGTTGCTGCTTTGAGTCTCGTTTGACTATATTCAGCTGATCATTCCAAACCAGATTGAAACCGGTCAGAGTAGTGGGTTGATCTGTGTTAGAGCGCCCACTCTGTGACCGTCCCAGGACGCCTCCGTCGTGAGAAAGAAGAAAAAAACCACTTGACTCAGACCTAACTAGCGGAACTGTTCAAATCGGTTAAGACTTTTTTATACCGCTATGCACATGTGCGATCCCAACTCTTTCTCATGATGTGGTGGGAATGTGTGGACATTATGTGCCCCATAAATAATTTGAAATTGTCGCCCTAGTTGCACACGTTTTGGAGTGGAACAAAGCTTTATACTTTGAACGCTTCTTTTGGCTTGCCTTGGGGACAGTCGCGGCACTTTTCGGGACGGAGGTTTTTCACGTTAATCATTACCAGGGTGTAGAATCCGAATTCTGTCAAGCGCATCATGATAGCAAGGACGAACCAGCGTATCGTTTAGGAGGGTTTACAACAGTCTGACACCAACCGGATCGGACCTGGATGGAATTAACCATCTTATCGTAAGCAAACCGCAGCGATACGTTCTTATTATTCTCCGGCATTTGGTTTATTGTGAGTTTTCAACCGATGTAAAAGTGTTCTTGAACTAACGTTTTCGAATAGTAAATCGAACAGGAGCGATTACTATCGGTTGACTGGTTTGGACTTGCCATGAAAAGGACACTGCTCGCTTCCACACTTCTACACGTGGAACAGCTGAATATCCATTCGCCCAAATCGATTGGGGGTGATTTTCTATTTTTGGAATTACGTACTTCTCGACGTCTGTGGATTACGTTACTTTAGTCGAATACAATCTACCTAACCAGTTAACGTTTTACCCAACTTGATCCACTTTACTCGAGTTATGCATACTGACCGTACTGCATGAAAATTTGATAATCAGTCGGAGTTTGGACGGAGAACTGTTGAGTCACACTTTCCCCACAGTGGATACACAGAGAAACATTCGTGTACAAAGTTAGGCGTGAGGGAGTCCGCTATCTTATAGATCTGGCCAAAATGCAAATCAATGCCAATCCGATCCGGATACTAGCTGCTATGTGATCAAGTCGAAGAGTTGAGTGTTTCTGTCCGGACCACATCGTCAATTGTCTGAAATGATAAAATTTATTACAAATCCACTTACCAGCAATATTGTCCATCTGAAATGACCGGGTCCATACAGATTAATAAAATCCTATACGAAAGTTGGTCATCTTACAACGAAAGCACTGTCCATATCGAGGCGAATTCATTATGAGTGAGTCGTATATTTCTTGTTCAGCTGCGTGCGATACTCGGGATATGTTGTCAGTACATTCAGACTAGTGAAACGTAGACCATGCTAATGTAATGTGTACACCATGCGAGTGGCGCTCATAGATAAATAGTGTTGTTGAAGAGATGCTGCTTTTGGGCAGATCTGACCCTATAGATTTTGATAGATAAAACAGTGAACTAAACGGTGAAGTACTCTAATTGGGAATTGATTATCCTAGCGACTGGTGCTTCCATCATGGTTTGACTATACATTTTTCGCACCATACTCACAATCAAACCAATATTATGATTTGTTTAGTCCTAGATAAGGGTTTTCGATCATAGATAGTCTGTATTAGACGTCAACATGTCACATACACCATTTATCTCAACAGCCCTGTCACATGTAAGAGGTGATATTGTGGGTGTGTTTCAGATGTGGATTCGTTTCTAGTTTGAATTATCTTCATCTGATGAGTCACACAAGCACCTAATCAGTCAGATAAGAATATCAATTTTAGAAAGAGATCAGTAGAAAGCCCTTTTCCCCTTTTCAATTCCGACAGCAAAACTAGGTTTCTAATGAGCCAGTTCATTCGTGTTTACGAATGAAAGCCGCACACTTTCCGCACAGACAAGATGGGCAAATGATTCTACGCTTGATGCGATGAAACGCGTTTTAGGGTGTAAGGTTCACGGTCAACAGTTCAAAACATGAGAAGGTGTTCAAAACATATAACGTTTACGCATTTGTTCGGTTGAATCACAGGGATAGGATAGACGGAAGCAGTTCAGGAACAGCTTGGGTTTAATAGGACTGGATTATCGATCTGATGTAGATTGTTGTCGGAATGGATGAACGGAAGATGGACATTATGAATATAGCGGAGCCACCATGGATTTCACTACCAAGAGACAAACAGTCGGAAAACCACTAACTTGTCAGTTATATAGTACTGTCTCAGTCGTGGGGTAAAGCGCTGCGTCTGTTCAAATAGTGCAATGAACAGCAGCGATCGCACTATACTACTCACACCACTGCTATCCAGTAGTGGGAGCCAGAGTATATATTTTGACATCGAAGTGGCCGCAGGAAAACTACAATAAGAAACATCGGAGTGCAGCATCACACAAAATGGTCCTTGCTACGTAAAGGAACTGAGCATTGGCGTCTGTGGCAACTGTGACCGTCTGGGTCCAGTAACATATGCAGATGAATGTTTTTGTTTGTTGTCGTTTGAAGGCATAACCCACCTGTTGTTTTCCTGATTAGATAACCTGTCTGCCATCCGTGTTATTGACTCAAAACACTAGTGATGTCTATGATAATGAAGCTGAAAATCTTATATTTAAACGACATGTTAGTTTAGTTCTTCCTCGTTATAACGACACATTTGGCTTCTCAAAAGTTTACGGCATGTGATGAAGATCTTGTAATAGGTTCGAGTTCTGAAAAGTGATTCGAGTACATTATTCCTAGGATAATTACTATTCTCTGGACTACTCAACGGATATACTATTACATTTCAGTTGACCAAAAAGGCGCCATTTCAACAACAACTGTTTTCTTGTATTATGCTACTACAGTCGCCTTTTGTTTCTGATGAAAAAAAGAAACAGCATATTTCCTCAGGAACAGTAGTAGCGCTGTCGATATCCATCCAGATGCTGGAGTCGAAATGGTCAAAGAAATCTGTCAGTATTTCTGCCACACTTTCAGCTTGATTTAAGCATAAATAGGTTTCAGAAACACCTAATTGTTGTGACTGAAAAACTGAAGAGGGCCATATCCGCTTAACTGTTTTCCGGTCTCGAACTGGGCGTTCACGTCAACAAATTTAAAATCCGGTGAATCAATGTTGAGCAAAGCATGATCAGTTTGAATGATTTCATGTGAGCCAAAGAATATAGCACGTACTGAACGTAGCTCAAAATTAGACCATTAAACGTCTGCGTAGAACTAGTAGTCAATAAATGAACTGAATTTCACTTATCTCATACTATCTTGCATAATCCAATAGTAACACACACATTTCCTCCCATGGGTTGACAGGAATAGCTCAAGTCAACCAGCCGCTGAAGTGATATCCGTCTGTAGTAATTTCTGAGCGAGTGGATTCGATTTGTGTTTAGTGTTTTACAGAAGGAATTGAATCCAGTTATTGCTAAACGATATCGCTTAGTGATCTTGCGGTCAACAAAATTGACGTTGTTGGCAGAAGTACGATTAACAAACAAACGGAATCCTCCGACGACCGTCTATCGATTGCGCAAAGTAGAGAAAACCTCATCATACGGACGAGTACAGAAAACAGTGATTTTTCCGGCTAAAGACGGTAGATAAACAACGAACGTAAATTTGCGTAAGCGATGTCATAAACAAGCGCCACATGCGACACTACGACGTACATCTGGTAGTGAGGCTGACACCGTACAGATGGATGAAATAAATCAGCCCCATCAAAAAGAAGCTGAAAATCGGTGTCGTTATAACAAAGGACAGGGATATATCGATTTTTTCACGGACCATTTGTGCTTCTTAGTCTATTGGTTTCGACTCTAATGTAAATTAGTTTTATTCATATTTCAAGGTATATTCATGTGATTGTTCGCAAGGATACGATAGGTACATTGAACTGTGAGTTGTATTCACTTTGTAGCAACTATAAATTTCTAATATTTTTAAAAACGTTAGTTTGAACTGCCTTTGGGCGTAACTAGAGGAATAAGTGGCAAAATATTTAATAACGTCCGGGATATTTTAACTCCCCGAGGTAGGCTGATGCCTAATGTAACAGATCAACGGACGTTGGAGACAGAGTGCGGAGGTAGTGTTTTTTTATTTGCTGAGATGAGTCAAATAGAAGGATTACATACTCTAATGAGAACCCATGATTTGGTACTATAGGACAAGGGTGCCTGATCTCTGCTAACTCTCAGGATTTAATATTGAGTCTGCACTAAACTGAAAATACATTAATTTTAAACTCGCATTCAGATTATGATTCGGAATGTAAACACAGTGTCTTGCCTCAAAAATAACGCCCCCCCCCTCGGAGGAGACCACAGTTTCTAAGGGGTACTTGTACGATGTATTTGTTTGTGCTAAATTAGATGTTTTCTTTATGAAACAAAACCTGTCAGAACCATAAAAACAAACTGTTTTCGGAGAGTGAAATGAGTCACCCAACGTGACATAGTACGGCAATCGTGATTATCTCAAACCAGCTTGTTTACGCTTTAACCGTGAAATAGATACCTAACACACAAATCTGGTCATGAAAAATCTTCAGAATAGACGGTTGTGGTATTCCTGTTCGGGTGCAATCAACATGAAGCCTTACAGGCTGTAATAGCTGTAGGGTGAACACGTGACTCAACAGAAGTATGTACTGTATAGTCACTTCACAAGTGCTAGCGTCATTCTTAAGTGCGTGGACGAATGAGCCGTTGGTGGTTGGAGGTGCGATCAGTCAGAACGCAGCCTGAGTCTTAGCACGTGTGCGGGGCGCTCAGGCGGTCTTGACGTGTATGGTTGGCGACATCCGGAACGGATTAGCCTATCACAATGGCCGAAGCCAAAGGACGCATGCGCTTCAAACCATCACCTCAGGCAGCCTGCGCTGCACCACTTGCTGTTCCCCCCACACATCACGTATCCAATGTAAACCCGAAGGAATAAGACCAGTTGGTGTGTGAGTGAGACGTTTCTGTCCAGCTGGCCAACGCTGGTTAGCCAATTAGTTGACCAGCACGAAAAGAAAACCCTTATCTCTTGGATAGTAAACAGAGAGAGACTGCAGTGACAAGATCCAAACTGAGAAGGAAGATACGTAAAATTTGATACAAGAAACATTTCAGTGTAGAGTTTGTTCAGACAATCAAAAAAATAAACATTTTGCAACGTGGTTTTACTTTCTGAACACTGGTCCCAATGAAGTTATGCGGTAAAGATGAACGATACCATCATACCATTTGTGAGTTGGTAAGCTGACTTACGTAATGAAGTAGCGAAGTTATCGGAGAAAATTGAAGAGAAAGAATATCACCCGACAATCTGACGGGAAACAGTGTTAACAACACAGTATCCTATTGTCGATAAATGTGTTGATTAACGAATTACTCCATCCTTGTGCCACTCACGTTCCTGACACACAGCAGTCACTATAAGTTTACGTGGGGGGGGGGGCGGCTGTTGTTTGCATGACCGAGTTGGTGAAATCTAGTGCAAACTAATGCCGATGAGATGAACGCCAAAACTTGTCAACGATGTTCCTCAAACAAATGCAGTGAAGATGAGCGATCGTATTATACTACTCATGTCGCGGCTATTCAGTAGTAGGTGCAGAGCATATATTTTGACGTCGTACAAGCCACAACAAGAATGCAGGAAGGATCATCAAAATGCAGCAAAGCCCATACTGGTCCCTGCTACTTAATGGAACTGAGCATTGACGTCTGTGGCAGCCGATTCGGTTTGGGGCCGACTACCGCGTGTAAATGAGTGGTTTTGTTTCTGGTTTTGTTTAAATGCTTAACCCATGTATTGCTTTGTCGAATAAACAACCCTTGTGCCCTCTGCGTTCTTGGATCACAACACAAGGACACTTGTAACTATTACTACACCTTTTCCAGTTTAAGTTGTCACAATATAACTTTCATGCTTCCCGATAGTGTTCACAGTTGCGTTAACTTATCCATAGTGTGCGTCAGTCTCTCGTTGGTAAAATGAGAATAGTTCAACCAGGCGAAGCATTGAGTTCCACTGTCATACAACCTTAGCGACTGTTGTTGGATCTGATACTTTCTTAATGCTGTTCTGTTACTGGAAAGTTTCTGAATAAGACCAATTGATATTTTAGAAGAGATTCAAATGCGAACCATCTGAGTTTCAACCAACTTCGAATCAGTGACAGAAATAGTATGCCTAGAGGTATGAGCTACGAATTTACGGTGGGAACTCAGAAACCCCACATTTGGAATCAGTTATCTATCCAACCCCCTCTGCCACACGGAATTCATCAACTGATTCAAAGGAGTGACTGCCATACGGAAAGGTTTCAAACAGTTCACGCCTGAACCTTCCAACGCTATTGTTGAACACTGAAACAGGAATTCAATGTCAGTGCTGAACACTGACGTTGATGGTTTCTGACGTAAACTGTTTGATAAATCTTGCTTGAGTAACTTATTCTCTGGAGGATATGTTGGATGCCGTGAGACAGAATTGGCTGGGTGGTTAACTGAGTCTAAATGTGGAAATTATGGGTCCCTGGAGTGACCTTATAGCTCAGGTGTTGAAGTGATCGCCGATTTTGGGTCTATTTTTTTCGTTAGCTCAAACCTGAAACCCAGGTTTGTCACAGTTAGGTCTCTTTCAAATAAAGAGATCTGTCACACCACTTGTCTTGTCATGAACAGCACGGTAGTATCTCAACCCGCGTCTAAATACATGGGCGCCTAGCAACACCCACTGGTTGTCGTAACGTCGACTGGTATGCTGTGTGTTTAAAGTTGATCAGTTTATGAACATTCTCACTGTTATTAGTAATATTTACCTCCATGTGCGTAGATGTCACAGGAAGTTGTAGGCGAAAGTAACTCGACAATTCTGAAACAACCGTCCAATATTACCCATGAGCGATTTTCTAATTTGAAAGATTCCACAAATTGCGGTTGTTCCAATCAGTCTGTCACAGTCAGACCTATGGAGTCCCAAGAAATTGAAATGCACACCTCCCGGACAGAAACATCTTCATCGATTAATAACTATTGCACTCTTTCGAAACTGTTCCTAGTCAGGGGAGACTACTGCATTCTCACTTCGAAACGATAAATCCAAGTAACGCAGCGTCGGTAAAGGAATATAACCTTTTGTAGGTTGGAACTCGTCTATAAGTCGATGTGTGAATTTGTTGGAAATTCAACTGAAGAACATTAAATAGCAAGAAAAAGATGAACATTAACTCCTGAATACAATTCACAAGTAGCTTCTTACTAACGTAGACGTGTCTAAATATCAGCTGAGTGACTGGCTATCGATTAGCAAAACCTGATGTTTCACCATTGTATTGATTGATGATTGACTATTCAGAATACTAATTGCATGTTTGTTTGGATGACTACGTAGGAGGTGTGATAAGCAACGTACAAGCAATTCATCGTCTCCATTCAGCATTATGAGTTGAAACCCAAACTCCACCATGTTCACATAGGACTAATTGTCAGTTCGCTTTTAGTGGTGTTCATCTTGGCATTTTTAAATGACTGAAATATTAGGGGAGGTCTTACTACAAAAAAATGTGAGCTTTGACTGGCTTCGGACTAGTGACAGGAGCAGCATACCAAAGCATGGCAAACGGTCTGCAACAAGCATACTACTACTCAGCTATGAAGCCCAAGTTTCTTGTAAATGGGTCTCTGTTAAAGTCACTCTCTGTACCACGTTACTTATTGGTAGTTTTAAGGTTGAAGATCCCCACACGTTTTCTATTGAGTTGAGATTAGACCTGAGAACCGGTCAACTAATTGACATATGCATTCGCTGCATTTAGCGCACGAATTGGAGTGTTGCTTTTCTGGAAGTTTGGGTTTAGGGAATATCGTAATCAGTCCACAATAAACAAAACTATTTCTACTGCTGATTCTAGAAACCGGCCCCAGTTTTTCTTCCTAAACTTCATACACAGAGGTTTGGTTCGCAGCCTTTGCACAGTTCCCGAGCCAACGCTTCAGCCTAACGGAGTGTTGATAATCGAGGATCTGCAAATCATTCAACGGAAATTTTCCCTTCGGAAACTGTCACTTTGACAATGTGATGTACTCCAACCTCAAACACATAAAATGCCATTTTAGACTGGAATCTGGAAAAATTAACTAGGGCAAACGGAGTGGCTTCACAATTTTGTCATCAGGTGCATGTTTGGACGGTTCATAATTTCCTAAATGGGTGAATTTTAACCGCACTTGCCTTCTAGCTAACTGGTTGGCGGCATCTGTTTCGGATTAACCCGTCACAGTGATCGAAGCCAAAGGACACCTGCGCTTAACCATCAGTGTTGTATCTCGTCGATTTAAAAGGCACTTATTGATGAAACTTGTGTGTCGCAACGAATGGACCATGAAACTGCCGTATTGTAAATGTATAGCAGAGATACGGTTAAGCCGCAGTATTGTATTTTAGAACGGAGAACAGATGTATAGTAGAAAGTGTAGACAACAATAAGCGGACACGAGTACACAGCGAGACAATAGACCGCGTTATGTTTACATATAAGCGTAGGCAGGTTAAAGTCTGTGTGTTCAATCAGGAAGTTCACATGACAAATCCAATCAGACAATAGCAAGGTTGCGGCACATTAGTGTGCCATGAACGGTTAATCATGCACACGTGCTCTCCACACAGACACGTACACGTTGTCTGCACGCGCACGCTCAACGGAGCAAAATACTAAACTCAGGCGGCTTGCGGTGCACCACTTTTGGTTCCACTGTAATACTCGAAATTAGGGACTTCGAATAGCCCTAGAAATCGTAGCCGGGTTGAAACCTCCCACGCAAGTAATAAGGAGAAGACCTCGTACTGGTTGCAATAAGTAGTTAATGTTCATGAGACAAGAAGGCGAATTTATGGATGTACAACATTATTACAGAAATCATAGTCACTCATTGGCTGGTCGTATTGGCACATACAAGGTCAAAACCTGTACGTAAATTGGTACAGTATAGAAGAAAGAAATTAGCAAATAACGGAAGTCGTAACATTAAGACTGTTCGTACAATTCCGATGTGATATCTCTAACGCGACGTTTGGATTGGCCCCCTGTTCGACCTTCTATTGTGTCGGGGTTTGGATAAGCGGTGAACCGAGTAGATTTTCACCACAACCACATATCCAGTGTAAACCCGAAGAAATAAGACCAGGAAACGTGTGAGTGAGACCTTTGTGTCCAGCCGTCCAATGCTGGTTAATCAATTGATTGGCTAGCACGAAAGTGAAGCCCCTATTTATCGGAAAGTATACTGAGAGACTTCAATGGTAAGATTTAAACTGAGAAGAAAAATATTGAAAATGTAATGCAAGAAGTATTCTATTGTAGGAGTAGGTTAGTGCACTCTAAAGAGAATAAGGAAGAAAAACAAGTTTCAAGATTGGACTGGAGAAAAACATTCTTTATACAGTACACAAACAATGCTGTAGAGAAGGAAAGGTAGATGACCACAGACACCCAGGTTTCTAGAAAGAGGAGCGGGTGAGTTGCCAAACGACGGTGATCGTTGGTCGCATTCATGTCCATTCGTCGATGTACTTCAGTGTCCCTAACCATGTCCGACCACTGAATAAACAAGATTCGTCTTAGAAGCTGCAAATGAAAGCGGCTCAGATAGTGCACTTTCCGCTGATACAATGTCCAAGTTTCACAGTCGTACAACAGTGTAGATAGTAGCATTGAGCGATAGACACAAGGCATAGTGGTCACCTTCAGGCTGTGATTCATCCAGACACGTATTTCCAGACGTCCAAAAGCAACACTATGCTCCACCACATGAGCACGCTGACAAATCCGTCGACAAACTGCTACCCGGATAGCAGAAGTCCGCACAGCTGTCGACGCTTCCAAGGAGGCGAATCTCAAGTGCAGGTGCAGCAACAGCATCTCCACCCGCATAAAAGCCGAAAGAAAGCAAACACCTTACTTGTGTTGATATCCATTTCAAGTTTCAATGCCGCGGTCGCGAAAGCCGTGATCAGTCATTGTAGTTCGTCTTCACTGTAGGTGAACAGCACATTGTCACCTGCGCATCACTGAGGAATGTAGCCGGCTCAGGTACCGAAACACTGAATATTTAGCAGACGTCCATCTGCCCGGTACTTGACTTCAAAGCTCTCCTCCGTATGATAAGCAACTGGCAGTGTGTTAGTCAAATATAAGGTAAACAGGGTTGAGGCTAGGACACAACTATGCTTCAAGTAAATGCAAACGTCAAGATCAGCACAAGTTGATCTATATCGTTGCACTTTTGCCTTCAAGCATACTTGAAACAATTTAATCAAGTTGACGAACTTGACTGGACATCCAAATTTACCAACTATCGTCCACAACGCCTCACAACTTACAAAATCAAAGATCTTCGTGAAGTCCACCAAAAGGACGTAGAGGTAGTGATGGCGTTTCCGGCACTTCTCCTGAAACTGTCGAGCAACAAACACCAGATCAATCGTACTGCAACTCTTCGTGATTCCACACTGCTCTTCAGGTACATCCGCCTCAAAAACGTCGGTTCAGAAGTATATTTGCAATCACTTGGCCAGCACAGCCCTGATAATCAGTACCCCGATACTTGTCGAGGAATTGCTTGCCACCTTCACCTTCAAACAAAAGCATGAAAAGAGCATCCTCACCCACAGCCTTTCTGTTCCGCAATTGTCCCATCACTCTCTACACCTCTGGCAAATCCGGGGAGAGAACAAATAAAGATTTGAGGGCATGTTGCGGCAGGCTGTTCATAGTCGTTCAATCGATGTTAAAAGGACGGTTTAGTAGGTTACTAAAGTGTTTGTGGTAGATTTTTCCTGATGTCTTCTGGCTGGGTACACAAAGATCTAGTGTCCATGTCAACCTGTGCGTTGGACAACGAATGCAAACACTATTTTACGTTGCCCTCGTGTATTCATATTCCTGGCTGTAATGTAGCCACACTCTTTCTGATAACACGTCACGTCTTGTGCAGATACACTTTTCCTGTATTCACTTCTGGTCCCTGATCTTCTTGGAGTTGATAACTGTCTTTTGGTTCCCGTGAGTATGAGTTGTGCTATACTACTCACAAATGAAACTGCATATTATCTAACAGTTTAACTAACACTGTCGACTTTCGATGCCTTAGTTGAAAGAATGAATTCTGTTATCATTACCTACCATGTTATATCGTTAACTTACTATTCATTGTCTATCAGCTGCGTGAAAGTTATACAATCTCACATACATATGTGAGCTCACATTTCCACCAGCAATAAGTGTCACCATCATCTTCGTCGACAAACATACGGCTAAATTTTTTGACTATTGTCAGATTCACTTCCTCTTTCCCTCACACAACTGACAGACAGTGGCTGTAGAATATAAAATGAAATTTTTGTTTGCATTGCGACTGTATAAATATAGTATTGGAGTCTTCAGGTGAATGATAACTATGTTCTATCAATCTAGTTGAATTGTTCAATAGGATGAACACCCGTGTTGTGTTCCTTTATTCGATTGCACACGCACATTAAAACAACTGCGCTTTTTGTATGGATTCAACTGATCCGATCAAATGAGTACTTTTTGGAAGTCATTATTGACAGCGTTGACAACATTCCAGTTAATTCATATTGTGCTTGAAAAGCGACTTTGTAAGGTTTAGTTTGTTCAAAATTTCTGTGGATTCACAATTGCTGTGATATGGCAAAGAACTAATGGGGAGTGATAATTATCTATAAACTTCAAGTTCTTCATTGTGGAGATTACACCATAATTATGACAACTGGAACATTCAGGTAGTGGTAAACGTGATTACACATTAGTGTCATTAACACTGATGATGCGCCTATTAACGAGCTATTAGCAACCAAACAAATAGTCGTAAATAAGTGTTAATTATATTGTCTTAATTGGTTCACTTTATCATCATTGCTGGCAAACAAATGGATTGTTTTTAATCTGCCTGTTCATAAAGTTTGCTAACATCTGATAGCACCTTCGTGTAGCAGAGTTAACCGGAAGCCTCAGTACACGTGTATATGTACAAAGCCGTCTCGCTGTTTGTTCCACTTGCCGATGTGATATCTCTTGAAAATTTTGCAGTTCATTTCTCATTTAGAACCAAAACAGATTCCAAATCCTTACTGTAGTTTCTTCATACTTCTGTACTATTCGAGATGGCGACTGTTAAAGACACCTGTCGTTGTTGAGTAGTTGGGAATTTAGATTGTCACAGCCTTTCCATTCTGATAAACCTTTCAACCGGTTATCTTAAAAGCTTATACACAGAGACAGATGGTAACCTGGTTAAAAGTTAACAAATGTTCTTCGCGAAAGGGAGCATTTGTTCCTCTGGATCTGTTTGGACATGATTTAATCTACCATAGACTTTAAAACCTTTTCAGAAGCCCATCGAACAACAAAACATTGAGTCCTATTCAATGCATTCGTGACCCATCATCTGTCCAAACATCTGCCATCTGAAATGACGGACTACCCCAACCTACATTACGTTCCCGACCTGCAGTCGCACTTTTGTGAAACAGACTGAGTTCAGAATTCTTATAGACACTTGCTTACTGTAAGTAAAGACAACTGATACTAAAGAACTGGCTCTACTTTGTAAGCGCCACGTCATGGTTTTACTAACTGAAACATTCACCTGTTGACAGTGTTCATTAAATGCAAATAGTATTAGCAATTGCGTTACATTCACCAGTGTAATGCAACTAATACAGGGAACAACTACGGGTGAGTAGATGGGAACTTGATGAACTTTCTGTTGAACATCACTGACGTTTAATCGTAGCGTTCGCACTCAAGTAGATTGTGTAACCAGTCTCATGCCGATAGTGAACAGTGGCAAATTCGAGATGGTCATGCTTTCAAAATTATTCTCTATCGTTAACAAACGTTTTCACCATGAAAGCTGGGAAACAAATAGATACTTATTAGTACAAATCAAGTCAGCAATGTGTTTTATACACCCCAAGAGGTGAATTTTCGTTTCATATAATTCACTTATAGTTGGTAGTTCTTTCCGAAGGCAAATTAACCACATTCTTCTTTTGTGTGTTAATGACTACATAGCCTAGTGTATTACATTTTACGAAACATCTGAAAACCTAATGCAACTGCATTTTGAACAGCAATACCCTGTGTTGTAGAACCGTATTTGTTATAAATCTGAATCACTCTCAACCTGAGCACAAACGACTGCATTTGGGCACTGCCTGTTCTAGGTTTAACGTGCGTATTGTCAGTTTAGAAATTATGGTTGAACAATGGCTTGAAGCTTTGCAAAACACATTAGTGTCAGGTCTACAACTCAGTCCGTAACACAAGTCTCGCATAGGAGTTGTTATAAATGCGTTTGGTTGCACGATGTCCAGACTGTTGTCATTATTGAGCTTCATTTCTCACAGAACTGACGGGATGGTACGGAATCCTCAATATCGTCTACTGTTTGCAGTTTGGTGTCCGCTATCACCGCTTAGGAAAAAACCCAGTGGAAACAAGATATAATAGGTTATCCATAAACTCACTAGCAAGTAACTCTTGTTTCCAGATACAGCGAGACCTACTCGTTGTGGGGAGGCGAAAACTGCCAGATTGAACCACTTTTTGTCAAACTCAACTACTCCTAGTAGGGAATATGAGAATAAGAACAGTAAAAATTTCGGGAAATATCTGCCGCTGACTATCCTCGTATTGCTGACATGGTTACCACGATACTGTTGTTCAGTGGTCGTCTCTCTTGAGTATACGAGTAAATCATCCTGAATGTCAGCAATCCATTACGGTAGATCAGTATTTCTGTGCGAATAACCTCAGCCTCATCACTGCCAAATATCAGTATAACCTAGCTGAGTGCTTTAAGAAACTGTTGCTGTGCTCGTCTGTTCCAGTCGAAGAAGACAGACACGTTAGCACGATATCAGCTCTGCGACAACCTCAACGAAGCGAAAAATCAAGGCTGGCACACTCGAAAGCCATCGTAACTCAAGACGGAGCCGCATCTGTAATGAACACTCAAATCTTTTGATCGACTTGTTCGCCAATCCCGGTTGTTCGGTAACTTATTCTGATGACGTGTCATCTACTATGTGTCCTTAACGTTCATTTCTGATCCACTGACGCTCGGTTTGTTAGTCGTTTCCCGCCTTTTAATTGGTTGAGCGAAGTTAGTCGTCGTGTTCAATAGCACCAGCCGATACACAGCGTCATCTGATCGTCATCCCACGGGATTGTTGGTGTTTTCATTGATTGGCCTGAAATTGTACTCGTTTGAGCCAATAATTAGTATCAGCTAACATCGCAAACCCCCGTGAGGCTATTCAGAATATGGTCAGCCGAAAAAGACGGTCACTGTTACGAGATAACTTGGACACTCATTTTGTCGTGCCCGATCACTCGGATCAGTCACTATATACGGACTAAATACGTTCACAATATTTCGTTACCGTCTGAAGCAATAACGGTGTGATCATTAGATGCCAGCTCATTCTTCTCGGTTGATCATATGGCAACCCACAAATGAATCGAATTACAATCATCTTACATTCATCTTAAAGAGTTCATTTTAACAAGTAACAAGTCCGAGTGAAAACAATTTGCTTTCCATGCATAACCCGTTTGTTCAGGCCAAGCGATGCAAACTGTCTGTCTATATTCTGTCTAACCCTTAAATATAGTCTGTTAAATCAATCCCATTCTCCTTCGGAACGAGATGGGTATATTATTTCCAGGTATTCACGTTCTTGATGGGCAATCGTAAGCTCAGGTCACACAAACGGGATGCTCACGTTTAATTGGAGTTTTTGCATTTAGGCTTTTAAAGCAGCTAGAGTTCGAATCATTGTAATGGCAAGAATATTCACTACTTACGGGTTCACAAAAGAAGGAAACATAAGTTGAGTACTTCTTGTCGAAAGAGGCTGACTGGAGCGCGTACTCGAGTGCGAAAGCTTCTATCAAAAGTGAATGATTTTCAATGTAAATATTTCGTATCCTTGTCAAAGGTGGCTGGGTCCATCACGCTCTGGCCTCTTCCTGATGTAAAACGGAACCATAACACGACTGTTTCGCTTCGCCTTAACCAGTAGCATCAAGGAAAAAACGTCTCACACCAGCTATGCTTCGACCAAAACTCAGTGTCGACAGTCTTGTCTGGTTTGAATGTGCGACATTTGACGTTTCGGTTGGTGTCAGAACAGATACTGGCCGGTAGACGTCTGAAAAGTAGGACGTCAGTGTACGAACAATTGATTGGTCGAAATAAATAATATGGCCTTCAAAAACGGGTCAATTTCTCAAGGTCACAGACATTGCGACAGCCGACTGGTATCGATGTTGTAACAGACAGACGACTGGAAATTGATCAGCTGACGCTAAGGCATGAAACCATAAAGCAAAAAGAACGGTTTATTGTTAAGACTAAGTCATATTAAACAGACCGAGATTTTCTGAGAAGTCAAACAAACAACTCGTATTTCAGCCGGAACAGTTATGCTCCTGAGACAAGCAGGTCTTTATTTTGGTGACTGGCTCAACTGTTCATACAACCCCTATAGAGTTAACATGAATGTCACTGGAATGATTGCCATTTTTTTCAGTGAATGCATATACAGGTAGACATACTGATGAGTAGTCGGAGATTTGGTTAACGCATGATTCTGTGTACACCTGCTATAGGGGTCCTGATACGAACTCAGTGTCACTTTCCTCAGTCGTGCAACTAACTGCACACAACCAATATTTGTCCTTTTCCTAACGACTCTTTTACTATTCCATTCTGCAAGATTGTTTAACCTGAAGCTTTCCGAACGTTGTTTAACACACAGCAAGCTTTTACGCACTTTTCGCTTGGCGCGCTTTTGAATGCCGCAAAATGGACTGGAGCTCATTTCGCGCTTCTTTTCATTCTTCTCTTGATTGTTACCGATGGACCCAGACTAGGCTAGAGCCGACTGCCTATCGCATTTTCAAACGTTACTGGAAATATACGCTTTGTTTTCAAGTCCTACTACGTTCTTTTAGTTCGATGCCTGTTGGGGCTACGTTTCGATTGCTCCTCAGGAAAGGCGTTTTAAACTGTTGGTAAACGAGGATCGTGCGCATACTCACTTGTTCACCACACATGACCACGGGGTTATCGATTGGAGTTAACAGGACAGTTACTGTGTCTCATATCGAGACCATTAGGCAGCCTGACCAAACTGAACAAAGCAGTTAGAAAACGAAAACTGGTAGATGCAAGCATTTCGTATTGACTCGTCAGTACCAAACTTATAATAACACGGATGGATTTTTTATAGCCAATAACTAGAAAAGTGGAAAATCAATAAGCATGTCGGGATAGGTCATTAATTCAGGAAAGGGTCAAATTCACGAACAGCTGCTTTTGAACACAGAGAGCAGGTTTGAGTTGGTTGATTGCGACTGCTTCGAAAAACCTTAAGAATTTCGGGTTAGAATGACGTAACAGGACTTTGACTGCACAAGATGATTAAATAACGTGACCAGCGGTCAAGATGTGTCTAGCGACTTCGGAAACTGGCTGCTTGCGTGTTTAAACAACACTGTCGTTCTCCGGTAACACAGACTCCTGCACCTATTTGAGTGAATGTTCGTGCATTCTGGAGCTCAAGTGTCTCTCGGTTCTGCCTATGTAACTTTCTCCGCAGTTACATACAAACTGATTAATACAATTTAAGGTGGCACCGATAGAGTGATTTCCTTTGACTGAAGGCACCGGTAACTTCTGAATCCGAGCGATTAAACGGAATTCAGCTGCACTGAACGTTCGTTCACTTGAATTCCTCAACCGTTGTGTTGTTTGATGCATAAAAGACAGCTCTATCTAGCCCATTTTCTTTACAGTGACCACTTGTACGGGTGATAATTTTCATCCATTGTGTCTATCTTCTGGGGTAACCATTTGACTGTGGGACAGAAGTACTCCGATCTAGTTCTTCTACAAGACTGTCGTGCGTACTGATTCGTCTTGCTCGTGTGAACACACAATCTGTACGCACGACAGTCTTGTAGAAGAACTAGATCGGAGTACTTCTGTCCCACAGTCAAATGGTTACCCCAGAAGATAGACACAATGGATGAAAATTATCACCCGTACAAGTGGTCACTGTAAAGAAAATGGGCTAGATAGAGCTGTCTTTTATGCATCAAACAACACAACGGTTGAGGAATTCAAGTGAACGAACGTTCAGTGCAGCTGAATTCCGTTTAATCGCTCGGATTCAGAAGTTACCGGTGCCTTCAGTCAAAGGAAATCACTCTATCGGTGCCACCTTAAATTGTATTAATCAGTTTGTATGTAACTGCGGAGAAAGTTACATAGGCAGAACCGAGAGACACTTGAGCTCCAGAATGCACGAACATTCACTCAAATAGGTGCAGGAGTCTGTGTTACCGGAGAACGACAGTGTTGTTTAAACACGCAAGCAGCCAGTTTCCGAAGTCGCTAGACACATCTTGACCGCTGGTCACGTTATTTAATCATCTTGTGCAGTCAAAGTCCTGTTACGTCATTCTAACCCGAAATTCTTAAGGTTTTTCGAAGCAGTCGCAATCAACCAACTCAAACCTGCTCTCTGTGTTCAAAAGCAGCTGTTCGTGAATTTGACCCTTTCCTGAATTAATGACCTATCCCGACATGCTTATTGATTTTCCACTTTTCTAGTTATTGGCTATAAAAAATCCATCCGTGTTATTATAAGTTTGGTACTGACGAGTCAATACGAAATGCTTGCATCTACCAGTTTTCGTTTTCTAACTGCTTTGTTCAGTTTGGTCAGGCTGCCTAATGGTCTCGATATGAGACACAGTAACTGTCCTGTTAACTCCAATCGATAACCCCGTGGTCATGTGTGGTGAACAAGTGAGTATGCGCACGATCCTCGTTTACCAACAGTTTAAAACGCCTTTCCTGAGGAGCAATCGAAACGTAGCCCCAACAGGCATCGAACTAAAAGAACGTAGTAGGACTTGAAAACAAAGCGTATATTTCCAGTAACGTTTGAAAATGCGATAGGCAGTCGGCTCTAGCCTAGTCTGGGTCCATCGGTAACAATCAAGAGAAGAATGAAAAGAAGCGCGAAATGAGCTCCAGTCCATTTTGCGGCATTCAAAAGCGCGCCAAGCGAAAAGTGCGTAAAAGCTTGCTGTGTGTTAAACAACGTTCGGAAAGCTTCAGGTTAAACAATCTTGCAGAATGGAATAGTAAAAGAGTCGTTAGGAAAAGGACAAATATTGGTTGTGTGCAGTTAGTTGCACGACTGAGGAAAGTGACACTGAGTTCGTATCAGGACCCCTATAGCAGGTGTACACAGAATCATGCGTTAACCAAATCTCCGACTACTCATCAGTATGTCTACCTGTATATGCATTCACTGAAAAAAATGGCAATCATTCCAGTGACATTCATGTTAACTCTATAGGGGTTGTATGAACAGTTGAGCCAGTCACCAAAATAAAGACCTGCTTGTCTCAGGAGCATAACTGTTCCGGCTGAAATACGAGTTGTTTGTTTGACTTCTCAGAAAATCTCGGTCTGTTTAATATGACTTAGTCTTAACAATAAACCGTTCTTTTTGCTTTATGGTTTCATGCCTTAGCGTCAGCTGATCAATTTCCAGTCGTCTGTCTGTTACAACATCGATACCAGTCGGCTGTCGCAATGTCTGTGACCTTGAGAAATTGACCCGTTTTTGAAGGCCATATTATTTATTTCGACCAATCAATTGTTCGTACACTGACGTCCTACTTTTCAGACGTCTACCGGCCAGTATCTGTTCTGACACCAACCGAAACGTCAAATGTCGCACATTCAAACCAGACAAGACTGTCGACACTGAGTTTTGGTCGAAGCATAGCTGGTGTGAGACGTTTTTTCCTTGATGCTACTGGTTAAGGCGAAGCGAAACAGTCGTGTTATGGTTCCGTTTTACATCAGGAAGAGGCCAGAGCGTGATGGACCCAGCCACCTTTGACAAGGATACGAAATATTTACATTGAAAATCATTCACTTTTGATAGAAGCTTTCGCACTCGAGTACGCGCTCCAGTCAGCCTCTTTCGACAAGAAGTACTCAACTTATGTTTCCTTCTTTTGTGAACCCGTAAGTAGTGAATATTCTTGCCATTACAATGATTCGAACTCTAGCTGCTTTAAAAGCCTAAATGCAAAAACTCCAATTAAACGTGAGCATCCCGTTTGTGTGACCTGAGCTTACGATTGCCCATCAAGAACGTGAATACCTGGAAATAATATACCCATCTCGTTCCGAAGGAGAATGGGATTGATTTAACAGACTATATTTAAGGGTTAGACAGAATATAGACAGACAGTTTGCATCGCTTGGCCTGAACAAACGGGTTATGCATGGAAAGCAAATTGTTTTCACTCGGACTTGTTACTTGTTAAAATGAACTCTTTAAGATGAATGTAAGATGATTGTAATTCGATTCATTTGTGGGTTGCCATATGATCAACCGAGAAGAATGAGCTGGCATCTAATGATCACACCGTTATTGCTTCAGACGGTAACGAAATATTGTGAACGTATTTAGTCCGTATATAGTGACTGATCCGAGTGATCGGGCACGACAAAATGAGTGTCCAAGTTATCTCGTAACAGTGACCGTCTTTTTCGGCTGACCATATTCTGAATAGCCTCACGGGGGTTTGCGATGTTAGCTGATACTAATTATTGGCTCAAACGAGTACAATTTCAGGCCAATCAATGAAAACACCAACAATCCCGTGGGATGACGATCAGATGACGCTGTGTATCGGCTGGTGCTATTGAACACGACGACTAACTTCGCTCAACCAATTAAAAGGCGGGAAACGACTAACAAACCGAGCGTCAGTGGATCAGAAATGAACGTTAAGGACACATAGTAGATGACACGTCATCAGAATAAGTTACCGAACAACCGGGATTGGCGAACAAGTCGATCAAAAGATTTGAGTGTTCATTACAGATGCGGCTCCGTCTTGAGTTACGATGGCTTTCGAGTGTGCCAGCCTTGATTTTTCGCTTCGTTGAGGTTGTCGCAGAGCTGATATCGTGCTAACGTGTCTGTCTTCTTCGACTGGAACAGACGAGCACAGCAACAGTTTCTTAAAGCACTCAGCTAGGTTATACTGATATTTGGCAGTGATGAGGCTGAGGTTATTCGCACAGAAATACTGATCTACCGTAATGGATTGCTGACATTCAGGATGATTTACTCGTATACTCAAGAGAGACGACCACTGAACAACAGTATCGTGGTAACCATGTCAGCAATACGAGGATAGTCAGCGGCAGATATTTCCCGAAATTTTTACTGTTCTTATTCTCATATTCCCTACTAGGAGTAGTTGAGTTTGACAAAAAGTGGTTCAATCTGGCAGTTTTCGCCTCCCCACAACGAGTAGGTCTCGCTGTATCTGGAAACAAGAGTTACTTGCTAGTGAGTTTATGGATAACCTATTATATCTTGTTTCCACTGGGTTTTTTCCTAAGCGGTGATAGCGGACACCAAACTGCAAACAGTAGACGATATTGAGGATTCCGTACCATCCCGTCAGTTCTGTGAGAAATGAAGCTCAATAATGACAACAGTCTGGACATCGTGCAACCAAACGCATTTATAACAACTCCTATGCGAGACTTGTGTTACGGACTGAGTTGTAGACCTGACACTAATGTGTTTTGCAAAGCTTCAAGCCATTGTTCAACCATAATTTCTAAACTGACAATACGCACGTTAAACCTAGAACAGGCAGTGCCCAAATGCAGTCGTTTGTGCTCAGGTTGAGAGTGATTCAGATTTATAACAAATACGGTTCTACAACACAGGGTATTGCTGTTCAAAATGCAGTTGCATTAGGTTTTCAGATGTTTCGTAAAATGTAATACACTAGGCTATGTAGTCATTAACACACAAAAGAAGAATGTGGTTAATTTGCCTTCGGAAAGAACTACCAACTATAAGTGAATTATATGAAACGAAAATTCACCTCTTGGGGTGTATAAAACACATTGCTGACTTGATTTGTACTAATAAGTATCTATTTGTTTCCCAGCTTTCATGGTGAAAACGTTTGTTAACGATAGAGAATAATTTTGAAAGCATGACCATCTCGAATTTGCCACTGTTCACTATCGGCATGAGACTGGTTACACAATCTACTTGAGTGCGAACGCTACGATTAAACGTCAGTGATGTTCAACAGAAAGTTCATCAAGTTCCCATCTACTCACCCGTAGTTGTTCCCTGTATTAGTTGCATTACACTGGTGAATGTAACGCAATTGCTAATACTATTTGCATTTAATGAACACTGTCAACAGGTGAATGTTTCAGTTAGTAAAACCATGACGTGGCGCTTACAAAGTAGAGCCAGTTCTTTAGTATCAGTTGTCTTTACTTACAGTAAGCAAGTGTCTATAAGAATTCTGAACTCAGTCTGTTTCACAAAAGTGCGACTGCAGGTCGGGAACGTAATGTAGGTTGGGGTAGTCCGTCATTTCAGATGGCAGATGTTTGGACAGATGATGGGTCACGAATGCATTGAATAGGACTCAATGTTTTGTTGTTCGATGGGCTTCTGAAAAGGTTTTAAAGTCTATGGTAGATTAAATCATGTCCAAACAGATCCAGAGGAACAAATGCTCCCTTTCGCGAAGAACATTTGTTAACTTTTAACCAGGTTACCATCTGTCTCTGTGTATAAGCTTTTAAGATAACCGGTTGAAAGGTTTATCAGAATGGAAAGGCTGTGACAATCTAAATTCCCAACTACTCAACAACGACAGGTGTCTTTAACAGTCGCCATCTCGAATAGTACAGAAGTATGAAGAAACTACAGTAAGGATTTGGAATCTGTTTTGGTTCTAAATGAGAAATGAACTGCAAAATTTTCAAGAGATATCACATCGGCAAGTGGAACAAACAGCGAGACGGCTTTGTACATATACACGTGTACTGAGGCTTCCGGTTAACTCTGCTACACGAAGGTGCTATCAGATGTTAGCAAACTTTATGAACAGGCAGATTAAAAACAATCCATTTGTTTGCCAGCAATGATGATAAAGTGAACCAATTAAGACAATATAATTAACACTTATTTACGACTATTTGTTTGGTTGCTAATAGCTCGTTAATAGGCGCATCATCAGTGTTAATGACACTAATGTGTAATCACGTTTACCACTACCTGAATGTTCCAGTTGTCATAATTATGGTGTAATCTCCACAATGAAGAACTTGAAGTTTATAGATAATTATCACTCCCCATTAGTTCTTTGCCATATCACAGCAATTGTGAATCCACAGAAATTTTGAACAAACTAAACCTTACAAAGTCGCTTTTCAAGCACAATATGAATTAACTGGAATGTTGTCAACGCTGTCAATAATGACTTCCAAAAAGTACTCATTTGATCGGATCAGTTGAATCCATACAAAAAGCGCAGTTGTTTTAATGTGCGTGTGCAATCGAATAAAGGAACACAACACGGGTGTTCATCCTATTGAACAATTCAACTAGATTGATAGAACATAGTTATCATTCACCTGAAGACTCCAATACTATATTTATACAGTCGCAATGCAAACAAAAATTTCATTTTATATTCTACAGCCACTGTCTGTCAGTTGTGTGAGGGAAAGAGGAAGTGAATCTGACAATAGTCAAAAAATTTAGCCGTATGTTTGTCGACGAAGATGATGGTGACACTTATTGCTGGTGGAAATGTGAGCTCACATATGTATGTGAGATTGTATAACTTTCACGCAGCTGATAGACAATGAATAGTAAGTTAACGATATAACATGGTAGGTAATGATAACAGAATTCATTCTTTCAACTAAGGCATCGAAAGTCGACAGTGTTAGTTAAACTGTTAGATAATATGCAGTTTCATTTGTGAGTAGTATAGCACAACTCATACTCACGGGAACCAAAAGACAGTTATCAACTCCAAGAAGATCAGGGACCAGAAGTGAATACAGGAAAAGTGTATCTGCACAAGACGTGACGTGTTATCAGAAAGAGTGTGGCTACATTACAGCCAGGAATATGAATACACGAGGGCAACGTAAAATAGTGTTTGCATTCGTTGTCCAACGCACAGGTTGACATGGACACTAGATCTTTGTGTACCCAGCCAGAAGACATCAGGAAAAATCTACCACAAACACTTTAGTAACCTACTAAACCGTCCTTTTAACATCGATTGAACGACTATGAACAGCCTGCCGCAACATGCCCTCAAATCTTTATTTGTTCTCTCCCCGGATTTGCCAGAGGTGTAGAGAGTGATGGGACAATTGCGGAACAGAAAGGCTGTGGGTGAGGATGCTCTTTTCATGCTTTTGTTTGAAGGTGAAGGTGGCAAGCAATTCCTCGACAAGTATCGGGGTACTGATTATCAGGGCTGTGCTGGCCAAGTGATTGCAAATATACTTCTGAACCGACGTTTTTGAGGCGGATGTACCTGAAGAGCAGTGTGGAATCACGAAGAGTTGCAGTACGATTGATCTGGTGTTTGTTGCTCGACAGTTTCAGGAGAAGTGCCGGAAACGCCATCACTACCTCTACGTCCTTTTGGTGGACTTCACGAAGATCTTTGATTTTGTAAGTTGTGAGGCGTTGTGGACGATAGTTGGTAAATTTGGATGTCCAGTCAAGTTCGTCAACTTGATTAAATTGTTTCAAGTATGCTTGAAGGCAAAAGTGCAACGATATAGATCAACTTGTGCTGATCTTGACGTTTGCATTTACTTGAAGCATAGTTGTGTCCTAGCCTCAACCCTGTTTACCTTATATTTGACTAACACACTGCCAGTTGCTTATCATACGGAGGAGAGCTTTGAAGTCAAGTACCGGGCAGATGGACGTCTGCTAAATATTCAGTGTTTCGGTACCTGAGCCGGCTACATTCCTCAGTGATGCGCAGGTGACAATGTGCTGTTCACCTACAGTGAAGACGAACTACAATGACTGATCACGGCTTTCGCGACCGCGGCATTGAAACTTGAAATGGATATCAACACAAGTAAGGTGTTTGCTTTCTTTCGGCTTTTATGCGGGTGGAGATGCTGTTGCTGCACCTGCACTTGAGATTCGCCTCCTTGGAAGCGTCGACAGCTGTGCGGACTTCTGCTATCCGGGTAGCAGTTTGTCGACGGATTTGTCAGCGTGCTCATGTGGTGGAGCATAGTGTTGCTTTTGGACGTCTGGAAATACGTGTCTGGATGAATCACAGCCTGAAGGTGACCACTATGCCTTGTGTCTATCGCTCAATGCTACTATCTACACTGTTGTACGACTGTGAAACTTGGACATTGTATCAGCGGAAAGTGCACTATCTGAGCCGCTTTCATTTGCAGCTTCTAAGACGAATCTTGTTTATTCAGTGGTCGGACATGGTTAGGGACACTGAAGTACATCGACGAATGGACATGAATGCGACCAACGATCACCGTCGTTTGGCAACTCACCCGCTCCTCTTTCTAGAAACCTGGGTGTCTGTGGTCATCTACCTTTCCTTCTCTACAGCATTGTTTGTGTACTGTATAAAGAATGTTTTTCTCCAGTCCAATCTTGAAACTTGTTTTTCTTCCTTATTCTCTTTAGAGTGCACTAACCTACTCCTACAATAGAATACTTCTTGCATTACATTTTCAATATTTTTCTTCTCAGTTTAAATCTTACCATTGAAGTCTCTCAGTATACTTTCCGATAAATAGGGGCTTCACTTTCGTGCTAGCCAATCAATTGATTAACCAGCATTGGACGGCTGGACACAAAGGTCTCACTCACACGTTTCCTGGTCTTATTTCTTCGGGTTTACACTGGATATGTGGTTGTGGTGAAAATCTACTCGGTTCACCGCTTATCCAAACCCCGACACAATAGAAGGTCGAACAGGGGGCCAATCCAAACGTCGCGTTAGAGATATCACATCGGAATTGTACGAACAGTCTTAATGTTACGACTTCCGTTATTTGCTAATTTCTTTCTTCTATACTGTACCAATTTACGTACAGGTTTTGACCTTGTATGTGCCAATACGACCAGCCAATGAGTGACTATGATTTCTGTAATAATGTTGTACATCCATAAATTCGCCTTCTTGTCTCATGAACATTAACTACTTATTGCAACCAGTACGAGGTCTTCTCCTTATTACTTGCGTGGGAGGTTTCAACCCGGCTACGATTTCTAGGGCTATTCGAAGTCCCTAATTTCGAGTATTACAGTGGAACCAAAAGTGGTGCACCGCAAGCCGCCTGAGTTTAGTATTTTGCTCCGTTGAGCGTGCGCGTGCAGACAACGTGTACGTGTCTGTGTGGAGAGCACGTGTGCATGATTAACCGTTCATGGCACACTAATGTGCCGCAACCTTGCTATTGTCTGATTGGATTTGTCATGTGAACTTCCTGATTGAACACACAGACTTTAACCTGCCTACGCTTATATGTAAACATAACGCGGTCTATTGTCTCGCTGTGTACTCGTGTCCGCTTATTGTTGTCTACACTTTCTACTATACATCTGTTCTCCGTTCTAAAATACAATACTGCGGCTTAACCGTATCTCTGCTATACATTTACAATACGGCAGTTTCATGGTCCATTCGTTGCGACACACAAGTTTCATCAATAAGTGCCTTTTAAATCGACGAGATACAACACTGATGGTTAAGCGCAGGTGTCCTTTGGCTTCGATCACTGTGACGGGTTAATCCGAAACAGATGCCGCCAACCAGTTAGCTAGAAGGCAAGTGCGGTTAAAATTCACCCATTTAGGAAATTATGAACCGTCCAAACATGCACCTGATGACAAAATTGTGAAGCCACTCCGTTTGCCCTAGTTAATTTTTCCAGATTCCAGTCTAAAATGGCATTTTATGTGTTTGAGGTTGGAGTACATCACATTGTCAAAGTGACAGTTTCCGAAGGGAAAATTTCCGTTGAATGATTTGCAGATCCTCGATTATCAACACTCCGTTAGGCTGAAGCGTTGGCTCGGGAACTGTGCAAAGGCTGCGAACCAAACCTCTGTGTATGAAGTTTAGGAAGAAAAACTGGGGCCGGTTTCTAGAATCAGCAGTAGAAATAGTTTTGTTTATTGTGGACTGATTACGATATTCCCTAAACCCAAACTTCCAGAAAAGCAACACTCCAATTCGTGCGCTAAATGCAGCGAATGCATATGTCAATTAGTTGACCGGTTCTCAGGTCTAATCTCAACTCAATAGAAAACGTGTGGGGATCTTCAACCTTAAAACTACCAATAAGTAACGTGGTACAGAGAGTGACTTTAACAGAGACCCATTTACAAGAAACTTGGGCTTCATAGCTGAGTAGTAGTATGCTTGTTGCAGACCGTTTGCCATGCTTTGGTATGCTGCTCCTGTCACTAGTCCGAAGCCAGTCAAAGCTCACATTTTTTTGTAGTAAGACCTCCCCTAATATTTCAGTCATTTAAAAATGCCAAGATGAACACCACTAAAAGCGAACTGACAATTAGTCCTATGTGAACATGGTGGAGTTTGGGTTTCAACTCATAATGCTGAATGGAGACGATGAATTGCTTGTACGTTGCTTATCACACCTCCTACGTAGTCATCCAAACAAACATGCAATTAGTATTCTGAATAGTCAATCATCAATCAATACAATGGTGAAACATCAGGTTTTGCTAATCGATAGCCAGTCACTCAGCTGATATTTAGACACGTCTACGTTAGTAAGAAGCTACTTGTGAATTGTATTCAGGAGTTAATGTTCATCTTTTTCTTGCTATTTAATGTTCTTCAGTTGAATTTCCAACAAATTCACACATCGACTTATAGACGAGTTCCAACCTACAAAAGGTTATATTCCTTTACCGACGCTGCGTTACTTGGATTTATCGTTTCGAAGTGAGAATGCAGTAGTCTCCCCTGACTAGGAACAGTTTCGAAAGAGTGCAATAGTTATTAATCGATGAAGATGTTTCTGTCCGGGAGGTGTGCATTTCAATTTCTTGGGACTCCATAGGTCTGACTGTGACAGACTGATTGGAACAACCGCAATTTGTGGAATCTTTCAAATTAGAAAATCGCTCATGGGTAATATTGGACGGTTGTTTCAGAATTGTCGAGTTACTTTCGCCTACAACTTCCTGTGACATCTACGCACATGGAGGTAAATATTACTAATAACAGTGAGAATGTTCATAAACTGATCAACTTTAAACACACAGCATACCAGTCGACGTTACGACAACCAGTGGGTGTTGCTAGGCGCCCATGTATTTAGACGCGGGTTGAGATACTACCGTGCTGTTCATGACAAGACAAGTGGTGTGACAGATCTCTTTATTTGAAAGAGACCTAACTGTGACAAACCTGGGTTTCAGGTTTGAGCTAACGAAAAAAATAGACCCAAAATCGGCGATCACTTCAACACCTGAGCTATAAGGTCACTCCAGGGACCCATAATTTCCACATTTAGACTCAGTTAACCACCCAGCCAATTCTGTCTCACGGCATCCAACATATCCTCCAGAGAATAAGTTACTCAAGCAAGATTTATCAAACAGTTTACGTCAGAAACCATCAACGTCAGTGTTCAGCACTGACATTGAATTCCTGTTTCAGTGTTCAACAATAGCGTTGGAAGGTTCAGGCGTGAACTGTTTGAAACCTTTCCGTATGGCAGTCACTCCTTTGAATCAGTTGATGAATTCCGTGTGGCAGAGGGGGTTGGATAGATAACTGATTCCAAATGTGGGGTTTCTGAGTTCCCACCGTAAATTCGTAGCTCATACCTCTAGGCATACTATTTCTGTCACTGATTCGAAGTTGGTTGAAACTCAGATGGTTCGCATTTGAATCTCTTCTAAAATATCAATTGGTCTTATTCAGAAACTTTCCAGTAACAGAACAGCATTAAGAAAGTATCAGATCCAACAACAGTCGCTAAGGTTGTATGACAGTGGAACTCAATGCTTCGCCTGGTTGAACTATTCTCATTTTACCAACGAGAGACTGACGCACACTATGGATAAGTTAACGCAACTGTGAACACTATCGGGAAGCATGAAAGTTATATTGTGACAACTTAAACTGGAAAAGGTGTAGTAATAGTTACAAGTGTCCTTGTGTTGTGATCCAAGAACGCAGAGGGCACAAGGGTTGTTTATTCGACAAAGCAATACATGGGTTAAGCATTTAAACAAAACCAGAAACAAAACCACTCATTTACACGCGGTAGTCGGCCCCAAACCGAATCGGCTGCCACAGACGTCAATGCTCAGTTCCATTAAGTAGCAGGGACCAGTATGGGCTTTGCTGCATTTTGATGATCCTTCCTGCATTCTTGTTGTGGCTTGTACGACGTCAAAATATATGCTCTGCACCTACTACTGAATAGCCGCGACATGAGTAGTATAATACGATCGCTCATCTTCACTGCATTTGTTTGAGGAACATCGTTGACAAGTTTTGGCGTTCATCTCATCGGCATTAGTTTGCACTAGATTTCACCAACTCGGTCATGCAAACAACAGCCGCCCCCCCCCCCACGTAAACTTATAGTGACTGCTGTGTGTCAGGAACGTGAGTGGCACAAGGATGGAGTAATTCGTTAATCAACACATTTATCGACAATAGGATACTGTGTTGTTAACACTGTTTCCCGTCAGATTGTCGGGTGATATTCTTTCTCTTCAATTTTCTCCGATAACTTCGCTACTTCATTACGTAAGTCAGCTTACCAACTCACAAATGGTATGATGGTATCGTTCATCTTTACCGCATAACTTCATTGGGACCAGTGTTCAGAAAGTAAAACCACGTTGCAAAATGTTTATTTTTTTGATTGTCTGAACAAACTCTACACTGAAATGTTTCTTGTATCAAATTTTACGTATCTTCCTTCTCAGTTTGGATCTTGTCACTGCAGTCTCTCTCTGTTTACTATCCAAGAGATAAGGGTTTTCTTTTCGTGCTGGTCAACTAATTGGCTAACCAGCGTTGGCCAGCTGGACAGAAACGTCTCACTCACACACCAACTGGTCTTATTCCTTCGGGTTTACATTGGATACGTGATGTGTGGGGGGAACAGCAAGTGGTGCAGCGCAGGCTGCCTGAGGTGATGGTTTGAAGCGCATGCGTCCTTTGGCTTCGGCCATTGTGATAGGCTAATCCGTTCCGGATGTCGCCAACCATACACGTCAAGACCGCCTGAGCGCCCCGCACACGTGCTAAGACTCAGGCTGCGTTCTGACTGATCGCACCTCCAACCACCAACGGCTCATTCGTCCACGCACTTAAGAATGACGCTAGCACTTGTGAAGTGACTATACAGTACATACTTCTGTTGAGTCACGTGTTCACCCTACAGCTATTACAGCCTGTAAGGCTTCATGTTGATTGCACCCGAACAGGAATACCACAACCGTCTATTCTGAAGATTTTTCATGACCAGATTTGTGTGTTAGGTATCTATTTCACGGTTAAAGCGTAAACAAGCTGGTTTGAGATAATCACGATTGCCGTACTATGTCACGTTGGGTGACTCATTTCACTCTCCGAAAACAGTTTGTTTTTATGGTTCTGACAGGTTTTGTTTCATAAAGAAAACATCTAATTTAGCACAAACAAATACATCGTACAAGTACCCCTTAGAAACTGTGGTCTCCTCCGAGGGGGGGGGCGTTATTTTTGAGGCAAGACACTGTGTTTACATTCCGAATCATAATCTGAATGCGAGTTTAAAATTAATGTATTTTCAGTTTAGTGCAGACTCAATATTAAATCCTGAGAGTTAGCAGAGATCAGGCACCCTTGTCCTATAGTACCAAATCATGGGTTCTCATTAGAGTATGTAATCCTTCTATTTGACTCATCTCAGCAAATAAAAAAACACTACCTCCGCACTCTGTCTCCAACGTCCGTTGATCTGTTACATTAGGCATCAGCCTACCTCGGGGAGTTAAAATATCCCGGACGTTATTAAATATTTTGCCACTTATTCCTCTAGTTACGCCCAAAGGCAGTTCAAACTAACGTTTTTAAAAATATTAGAAATTTATAGTTGCTACAAAGTGAATACAACTCACAGTTCAATGTACCTATCGTATCCTTGCGAACAATCACATGAATATACCTTGAAATATGAATAAAACTAATTTACATTAGAGTCGAAACCAATAGACTAAGAAGCACAAATGGTCCGTGAAAAAATCGATATATCCCTGTCCTTTGTTATAACGACACCGATTTTCAGCTTCTTTTTGATGGGGCTGATTTATTTCATCCATCTGTACGGTGTCAGCCTCACTACCAGATGTACGTCGTAGTGTCGCATGTGGCGCTTGTTTATGACATCGCTTACGCAAATTTACGTTCGTTGTTTATCTACCGTCTTTAGCCGGAAAAATCACTGTTTTCTGTACTCGTCCGTATGATGAGGTTTTCTCTACTTTGCGCAATCGATAGACGGTCGTCGGAGGATTCCGTTTGTTTGTTAATCGTACTTCTGCCAACAACGTCAATTTTGTTGACCGCAAGATCACTAAGCGATATCGTTTAGCAATAACTGGATTCAATTCCTTCTGTAAAACACTAAACACAAATCGAATCCACTCGCTCAGAAATTACTACAGACGGATATCACTTCAGCGGCTGGTTGACTTGAGCTATTCCTGTCAACCCATGGGAGGAAATGTGTGTGTTACTATTGGATTATGCAAGATAGTATGAGATAAGTGAAATTCAGTTCATTTATTGACTACTAGTTCTACGCAGACGTTTAATGGTCTAATTTTGAGCTACGTTCAGTACGTGCTATATTCTTTGGCTCACATGAAATCATTCAAACTGATCATGCTTTGCTCAACATTGATTCACCGGATTTTAAATTTGTTGACGTGAACGCCCAGTTCGAGACCGGAAAACAGTTAAGCGGATATGGCCCTCTTCAGTTTTTCAGTCACAACAATTAGGTGTTTCTGAAACCTATTTATGCTTAAATCAAGCTGAAAGTGTGGCAGAAATACTGACAGATTTCTTTGACCATTTCGACTCCAGCATCTGGATGGATATCGACAGCGCTACTACTGTTCCTGAGGAAATATGCTGTTTCTTTTTTTCATCAGAAACAAAAGGCGACTGTAGTAGCATAATACAAGAAAACAGTTGTTGTTGAAATGGCGCCTTTTTGGTCAACTGAAATGTAATAGTATATCCGTTGAGTAGTCCAGAGAATAGTAATTATCCTAGGAATAATGTACTCGAATCACTTTTCAGAACTCGAACCTATTACAAGATCTTCATCACATGCCGTAAACTTTTGAGAAGCCAAATGTGTCGTTATAACGAGGAAGAACTAAACTAACATGTCGTTTAAATATAAGATTTTCAGCTTCATTATCATAGACATCACTAGTGTTTTGAGTCAATAACACGGATGGCAGACAGGTTATCTAATCAGGAAAACAACAGGTGGGTTATGCCTTCAAACGACAACAAACAAAAACATTCATCTGCATATGTTACTGGACCCAGACGGTCACAGTTGCCACAGACGCCAATGCTCAGTTCCTTTACGTAGCAAGGACCATTTTGTGTGATGCTGCACTCCGATGTTTCTTATTGTAGTTTTCCTGCGGCCACTTCGATGTCAAAATATATACTCTGGCTCCCACTACTGGATAGCAGTGGTGTGAGTAGTATAGTGCGATCGCTGCTGTTCATTGCACTATTTGAACAGACGCAGCGCTTTACCCCACGACTGAGACAGTACTATATAACTGACAAGTTAGTGGTTTTCCGACTGTTTGTCTCTTGGTAGTGAAATCCATGGTGGCTCCGCTATATTCATAATGTCCATCTTCCGTTCATCCATTCCGACAACAATCTACATCAGATCGATAATCCAGTCCTATTAAACCCAAGCTGTTCCTGAACTGCTTCCGTCTATCCTATCCCTGTGATTCAACCGAACAAATGCGTAAACGTTATATGTTTTGAACACCTTCTCATGTTTTGAACTGTTGACCGTGAACCTTACACCCTAAAACGCGTTTCATCGCATCAAGCGTAGAATCATTTGCCCATCTTGTCTGTGCGGAAAGTGTGCGGCTTTCATTCGTAAACACGAATGAACTGGCTCATTAGAAACCTAGTTTTGCTGTCGGAATTGAAAAGGGGAAAAGGGCTTTCTACTGATCTCTTTCTAAAATTGATATTCTTATCTGACTGATTAGGTGCTTGTGTGACTCATCAGATGAAGATAATTCAAACTAGAAACGAATCCACATCTGAAACACACCCACAATATCACCTCTTACATGTGACAGGGCTGTTGAGATAAATGGTGTATGTGACATGTTGACGTCTAATACAGACTATCTATGATCGAAAACCCTTATCTAGGACTAAACAAATCATAATATTGGTTTGATTGTGAGTATGGTGCGAAAAATGTATAGTCAAACCATGATGGAAGCACCAGTCGCTAGGATAATCAATTCCCAATTAGAGTACTTCACCGTTTAGTTCACTGTTTTATCTATCAAAATCTATAGGGTCAGATCTGCCCAAAAGCAGCATCTCTTCAACAACACTATTTATCTATGAGCGCCACTCGCATGGTGTACACATTACATTAGCATGGTCTACGTTTCACTAGTCTGAATGTACTGACAACATATCCCGAGTATCGCACGCAGCTGAACAAGAAATATACGACTCACTCATAATGAATTCGCCTCGATATGGACAGTGCTTTCGTTGTAAGATGACCAACTTTCGTATAGGATTTTATTAATCTGTATGGACCCGGTCATTTCAGATGGACAATATTGCTGGTAAGTGGATTTGTAATAAATTTTATCATTTCAGACAATTGACGATGTGGTCCGGACAGAAACACTCAACTCTTCGACTTGATCACATAGCAGCTAGTATCCGGATCGGATTGGCATTGATTTGCATTTTGGCCAGATCTATAAGATAGCGGACTCCCTCACGCCTAACTTTGTACACGAATGTTTCTCTGTGTATCCACTGTGGGGAAAGTGTGACTCAACAGTTCTCCGTCCAAACTCCGACTGATTATCAAATTTTCATGCAGTACGGTCAGTATGCATAACTCGAGTAAAGTGGATCAAGTTGGGTAAAACGTTAACTGGTTAGGTAGATTGTATTCGACTAAAGTAACGTAATCCACAGACGTCGAGAAGTACGTAATTCCAAAAATAGAAAATCACCCCCAATCGATTTGGGCGAATGGATATTCAGCTGTTCCACGTGTAGAAGTGTGGAAGCGAGCAGTGTCCTTTTCATGGCAAGTCCAAACCAGTCAACCGATAGTAATCGCTCCTGTTCGATTTACTATTCGAAAACGTTAGTTCAAGAACACTTTTACATCGGTTGAAAACTCACAATAAACCAAATGCCGGAGAATAATAAGAACGTATCGCTGCGGTTTGCTTACGATAAGATGGTTAATTCCATCCAGGTCCGATCCGGTTGGTGTCAGACTGTTGTAAACCCTCCTAAACGATACGCTGGTTCGTCCTTGCTATCATGATGCGCTTGACAGAATTCGGATTCTACACCCTGGTAATGATTAACGTGAAAAACCTCCGTCCCGAAAAGTGCCGCGACTGTCCCCAAGGCAAGCCAAAAGAAGCGTTCAAAGTATAAAGCTTTGTTCCACTCCAAAACGTGTGCAACTAGGGCGACAATTTCAAATTATTTATGGGGCACATAATGTCCACACATTCCCACCACATCATGAGAAAGAGTTGGGATCGCACATGTGCATAGCGGTATAAAAAAGTCTTAACCGATTTGAACAGTTCCGCTAGTTAGGTCTGAGTCAAGTGGTTTTTTTCTTCTTTCTCACGACGGAGGCGTCCTGGGACGGTCACAGAGTGGGCGCTCTAACACAGATCAACCCACTACTCTGACCGGTTTCAATCTGGTTTGGAATGATCAGCTGAATATAGTCAAACGAGACTCAAAGCAGCAACCCTTTGTGCTACAAGTCAAAGTAAATGCCCAGTAGATCTCTAGTCACAAGTGACAAGGTTACTTAGATGACTAATACGTGACTTGTTGACCCTCTGTACACACTTACTCTAACTGATAACTTGGAGTCAGGACAAAACATTGCACAGTGAAGTGTGAGATTGGGGTGTGGGCTATGACAACCTTAACATCAGACCTCGGCAATAGCTCCATCTACCGACTCACTGATTTAGAATCATTTAAGATTACTTGGGCTAGACCTCCACGACAGCTCCATTTCAATGTAAACCCTAATCCGTAAGCAAACAAAATAGTAAAGTACATAAACCAATCTTAATAGCGTTACTAGTCAAATCTATTGTTTAAAACATGAACGCTCATGTTGTGGTGGTCCATCAAAAACCTGGTACCTTTAAACAAGAAGTAGAGAAATTTTCAACACACCAATGTTTATCACGCACATTATTAAAAGGCTGATCAGATGGTTGTACACTTCACAACCGTACGGAAATCCTGACGCGCCAAATCGTGAATGAAACTTCAAGTGTTCCTCGCTGAGTGTCGATTGTCCGCTCGGAGGAGACGCCAAAACTTAAGGTGTATCAGTTGGGCAGACAATCATCATCTCAAGTAGTGGGCAAAGTGACAAGTTTTTCTTTTTTCCCCCGCTCATTGAGTCGGACAAAAAGTTCATCTGGTGCAGTGAAATTGAGCGGTCGTATTATACTACTCATACCGCAGCTATTCAGTAGCAGGTGCAGGGCATAATTTTTGACA
>LUCH01017494.1:0-35566 GCA_013368495.1 Paragonimus heterotremus
AGGAATACCCCCACCATTCAAAATTAACAAACTGTCTGTTTGTTTATTAAGAAAAAATTGTTTTTGCTTCTTTTCTGTCTGCAGCAACACCTTATTTGTTGAAACCAAAGCGGATGTCTTGTTCGACAGTGGAGCTAAAGCAATGTCGGGCAATTTGCCGTACCAATCATCGCAAACCAAATTTTGCCTTTTAAGTTGTTCTGAAACTTCTCAGTTTTTCATCATAGACTGTATGATGAACGGACGTTTTGCTTACAAGTTTCTAGGTTTTCATTGTTCTTCATATTTTCTGAAGCTATCTATAGGTTTTGCTCTGATCGCATACGACAACACTGTCGTAGCTCGCTTTGTACATTAATCTATTTTTTGCAGAAGCATTTCCGCATACCGCTCGTACTTCTGAAGTTTTTCCTTGAGACATGTTCAAGTATAGAAAACAGCTACGATAGGCTGTTTCAGACCCTCCACTGAAACCCAGGGGAATCCAGTACTGTTTGTGAAAGACTGTTACCGAAAGGACCCCGGCATACTTCATTTTAAAGAGTTTTGTCCAAAGCTACCCGATTTATTTGTCACTTTATAACAACGGCCAGTTCATGATTTCTGATTTGCTCTAGGTTTTGCTTCACCATTCATTCTGTTCGTGTTACCCTTTTCGGTAGAGTCGCCGCAAAAGTGATATTACGTTCCACGGTGTACTTAATTATAGTGTGAGTAAACTGGTAAAATCTTTCAGGTAGTCTCATCGACGAAGACGAAAAAGTCTAATTCTAGGCCAGTGACTCAAAGCAGCCAAAGTCCTCGAAAACAACCATGAGTGAAGAACAAAGCTGGCCACCTGGCTTGAGAGTCTAACAAGCACAAAGGAAGCAAATAGGTCAGCAGAGGGCATAACGTTGGATTGATGGATAACAATACTTCGTTCCAGAAGCATTTGGTTGAAACTGCAGCGAGATATTTGCTGAAGGTGTGGCCCAAGTAAAGATCAAGAAGATTCATGTATTTATGTGCTCGCCTTTGTGACGAACACCCCAACAGGCTGGAAGCGTTGTACTCAAGGACCGATATATTAACACACAATTCTCCTTAAGTGTCACCGAAGAGCAAAATAGGGTTACAACGCCGGCGTTACTTAGTCATATTCTCCCTTGAGAGAAAAAAGAGCTCTCCGCTTTGCAGGATTTTTCATGACCTATCAGTATGACCGGAGTCTAGGACTACAAATTGCACATAACGGTGGTATACTTCTCAACATATAAGTGAAAAGCACGCTCACATAGGCGCCATCAATACACATATGGTAAGGTGACACACATAAATGCATACCATGCACACAACTGATAATATTTCGACACACAATTTATATAAATGAGGCAACAAAAAATACATAGTAAAGGAAAATTTCCAGCTTATAATGCAGCACTTGAGACTCATGCTTCTAAAAGACAGTTCTTATGAGTTGAAAGAACCGGTAGAAAAAATATGTAGCTTCATCAATTTATACTTTACAAGGTGATCCCTGACCTACTAGGCAAGGTCATGCCAGAAATAGGTGATTTGAGGATAAGGAAGAGGGAAGTTGATAAAATTTGCCATTATTTCATGTAAGTGGCCATGGAAAAATACGCAGAAAACTTTGTTGGGACGAGAGGAGACAGGAGAACACAGGCTTTTGTGGAAAATGGGCGGACATCTGAACAGACCTTCATTCGTTGTCGGGAATTTTTTCAAATCTCGCAAAATGTTCAACCAATACCAAATTTTGAATGTCCAGACTCTATGGAATGCTTTATCGCGCTAAATATATTTGTGGAATCATTAGTGAAAAGCAGAAATACATTGTCAATGGTAGAATGTCAAATGACCATATGAACTATGGCATGTAATTACCTGGAAAAACCTGCCATGTGAAATTGATAGCTTTGTTTAACTAATAGAATATATGGCATTAGCAAACTTTGTTGTCATATAACGCGAAAAACAAACTGACTGACAGCTGTTAGTTGATCTTGATTTTTCTAGTATATGATAACCCGTGTAACAGAATGGTGCGGGTTTCTCGCGGGCAAAAACGAGCTAAGTTGTTTTGGCCTTTCTAAAATCGGCGATTTCACTCACAACAATTTCGGTATTTCTTCCCGACGCTTTCGAAGCTTCCCATTCCCCCTTGACTAATTTTCAAAGAAAATTCGCGAACAAAGTCGGAACCGTATTGCGTTTTCTCTACTTTTTCTATTAGGCTGGTCCAAATATTCCCCATTCACCAACAACCCGATTTCTCCCATAACATCCACCTAAAATGGTAGCAGAGAAGGTATAGAACGAAAAATCAGGTGTAAGATGAAGTTGTAAGGATAAATTAGAAAAGCCTATCCTTGTAAATAATTGAGATAGAGCTAAAGTGGAACATAATAGTCCTACAGCATTTTTTTTCTCAGCATTCCCATCATACCACAAATATTTTCCAGTGCATATCGATCAGCCCAGAAATGCCTTTCTGAACTTGTACAAAATTCCGACATGAACCATAATAATATGTTGTGTGAGTGTTTATGGAATTCCATATCTCCGTAAATACTTCAGGTACAACGAAAGTACAATAACGGTCTGAAAGTACTCTCCCTACATTGTGCACCAGAATGTACGAAACAAGTTAATCTCATCTATACTCTGAAGGACAAACAAACACGTCCAACCTCCTCCGCACCCACCCCAAGGATCATTGCAGAGCAACCATAAGAAAATGTCAGAAATTATGATTGCGTTTAAACAAACATCGCTGAATTGGGTGAAAGTAATGACCAATGTTTCTGAAGTGGAATCAGTCGGTTTTTGCGAATACCATGAAGAGTTGGTTGGGTTTTTATTTTCAACATCTTACTCATTGCCCGCCGAAATCCGCAGGATATCGACAGGTTCCGACAGGCACTGTGTTACGTGGGTACTGCCAAATTCTGAGGCCGATTTGCTCTGTACGGTCGATATATAGATGGTGAAGAATGTTTAATAACACAGAAGGATTGCCAGGTGGTCTATTAGAGGGGAAGAAACGCGAGATATTTACGCAATCAAGTGAGGAAAACAGTTAAAGTATATTCCGTTTTTTCCAAACGGTCTTAGCTCCCACAGCTTTTACATAATGATCAATAACCACATATATCTGGTAAGCGTTAAGTATAAAGAAACAGCGTAACAGAATAACTGGGTTGTTGCAAACGGGCGTATGCATATTGACACCCACATATGTTGACTGTAGATGATTTCCTGCTCACGTGCAAGTTTTAAACATAATTATGTACAAGATCTATCTTCCTATAATGATGAACCTGACAGCTTTGTTCAATTTGTACGTGAGGTAACACCACGCGGTACAGAGGGTATCTCCTCAGACGTTATTAGGTCTATTTCCAAAGATACTAACATCAGGCAGGTAGAGTTTGAAAATGTACGTGACGTTTGTTATTGTTAGGTATGTTTCTAAGTTCCGTTTAATCGATGAATATCCTTACTGGCTCTAATTGCATATGGGAGTTTTTCCAAATATGGGAATGCTTCACTAGGAAGAAATCTGAACGTAGTTTGTTTCGAGATTCAAAAGCCGTTGTACTTTGAGTTACGCTGTAAGCGGATTAGTAAATCGACGGCTATCTTATTGCTATCTTATTAGGTCATATATGAGCACAATGTTACGCCTTAGCCGCCGTGACCAAACAGGATTGAGTTCAATCGTCTGGCAGCGTTCTCTGTAGCCCAGAGAATACAGATAGTCAAGCAAACTTTTCGTGAATACACTTTGGATACTTTCCAGAGCAAGTCTATCATACTTGCACAGATGACTATAGATAAGCGTGTAGTTATTGAATTGGTATCATATGCATGGTTTACAAGAGTGTAGCAAGGCAGCAGAAGAAAAGACTGAGCAATTAATGTGGGCTCTCGTTCATTCAGTAAATGAACTAGTAGAAAAGATGTAAGGAGAGACGGAAATTCCGGTACATGAAAAGCATCTGGCGTACATGCTTCCAGAATGGTAGTCCACACGTTTCACGAAGCTAAGTTTGAGAAATGCTGGTAGTTACATCCATCTACACTTTATAAATTTACGTTTAACCTAACAGTCGAGGTCGTGATGGAAAAGGCTGGTCTGAGAACGGCACAGCTGGAAGCCGGGGGATTTCCTCAACCGTTGATGTGTGGCGTCGGAAGAATGCGTAGAAATTTTATCGGAAGGAGGGGGAATGGAAAACTCGGACTTAGGAGAAAATTGACAGATATATACAATCCTTGGTGCGTTGTTGCAAATCAACGGAGCAGGATACCCAGATAATTCATCGTGTCGGATGCGCTTAGTGAGTGGATAACGACCGGACAGAAGTAAATAGACGCGTTAGAGATAACAATTGCGTTGTTTTCGTGGTCACCGCGGATGTCCATGAGCTTGGTATTCTGTGTGTTGATCTTCAGTCCGGGTAGTTCCATGGCACTAGCGGCGGCTGCAAACTTCTCAGAGAGACGCGTAGAATTCTCAGCTGGAGGGGCCAGGCCGTCGGCGTAGGCGAAACCGCTAACCAGTTTGTCCTGGATTTGATAGCCAGGCTCCGGTTGAGATAGTGCCAGCACCCTATCCATTACCATAATGAAGAGAAGCGGGGACAATGGGCTACCCTGGCAAACACCACGCTGAGACCGCAGCATGGGGCCATCAAGCGTGGAGGAAACATTTCTATATGATTCGGCATAGCAGTGCATGAACCAGGGCCGATCTGATAATTATATCCTGTGGGACAGAATCGAACGCTTTGTGCACGTCAACAGGAGCCGCACACACGCTTGAAGACGTGGTGCATGACTTCCGAAGCAACGCATGATGCAGTGAGGTGGCCTGGAAGCAACCGTCGTAGTGCAGCGATGCAAATAAAACGGTGGGCAGTTGTAGGAGCGTATTCCAACGATCGGCCAATATTTTATGAAAACAACCTATCAGCGTTGAAGATACGGCGGTAGGTCTGAGGTCGGCAAGGGATGCATGGTGCAGGAGTGGCATAAGTGGAGTGGACAACGTTGGATTATATTGCCGAAGCATCAAATTTCATGCGCTTCAAATATGTGCGCAACAGTTTGCCCAAACTTGGAGCGGCGTTTTCCATGCCCTTCAAGGTAGACGATACTTCTTCTCCAGCGATCGGGTCAACCAGGGACCAGTTTGGAGGCCGAATGGTGCGGAACGGTTTCTCGTCAAAGTGCGGACCAGTATTCGTTGGAACTTTTCAGGAGGCCGCCGTTCATTTTATAGACAGTTCTCCAGTTTGTGGAAGAAGTGCACTCGCGGCATCTTCTTAACGCTGGTGATACGGCATTTGAATCGTTGTACAGCTAACTCTCCGTATCTGCCTCATGGCGGCGTGGGTTCTCACCTTAACACGACCACGTCGTAGAGTGACCATTAACCAGGTGTATGGAATAGCATGTGAGGCATGCATGTGTAGTAGCGACTTAGCTTGTACTATTGTGAAAATACCTGCCTGAAGATGGCGGGCAGCAACTAGTGATTCACCGCTGTGCAAAAATACCTCGTTATTGGACTCCGGTTGGGTAACCGTTGTTTGGATCAAATAGGTAAAGCACTCGAAGTGGTTGGCAGCTTGAGACCCAATATCGGAACTCGTGTAGGTGAGCCAGACGGTGGTTGGATCGGCAACGGGGACAGTATTCTTCTACCAACTCAGCGCATGGAGGAGCATGCGACTGCTCTCTAATGTATGACCTTGGAAATGTGACAGGAGTCGATGATGGAGTTCGCGCCGGGTAGTGCACGATGAAGCCAGTGAATCTACATATCTGACAAAAGAAGTCGACTCTTGCTGAGACCAATTGGATCCGGCTGTTTTCATGAACGTGAGTTTCGGTGAGATGTTCATGCCTTGTGTGTTGACTCAGTCCAATTTTGGTGCAAAAGCTGTGGTCACAGTTGGTCCAGTCAAACGTTGTGACAAGCTGGGTGTCCACTTCCTACTCTGGACATCTCCTGCGTCGAGGCATTCGAGTATGCGCTCACAAGCTAGCGTTCGATTGGCAAATCTGGCCATTAGCTGGGCTGGTATACTCCACTCGCCTGCCCTGTGTACTGGCAGAGGCCTACACCTTTTACTCCAGTGCATGCATCTTCACAATTCCAACGTGGAGATAATTGCATGGTCGTTCAGTCCTCGCCAAAGTAGGCAGGTTAAGCAATGACGAACGTGACTTAGGTAGCCCAACCACTTACGGTGCTCGTCGAACAGACAACGCTGAGCGGTTGTCGCAGCTCTGTGTTGATAGCTGACGGTTTCCGCCAGGCACTAATTTTCAATGTTCTAAGCATCAATGCACCACCTGGCGACGTCCATCGGCGAGTCAGTCGTGTACACAGACTGACCACGTGGTCGTCAGCTATCGGTGGCATAGGTGTTTCCACGACTGCAGGTCAATCTGGAGCACCTGTGTGGGTTCCGATCATGTACCGTTATGGGTCAAGTTCGCTTTGTCTAAACTGTCAGGGACACGAGCTAGGTACACGCACTAGAATGCAGGTGCCTCTAGTTCCAAGTGTTTGAATGATGAGAATATTTTTCTTAGACGTCTTTAAGCTTCCTGGTTCATGTAAGAACCAACGAATAAGGACGCCTGAACACTACAGTAGCACGATGGAGGCCGGTTGACGCGATCACCCCAATTTTGGCAACCTGACGCTATCCAATCTGCAGTTAACCTTGTACGCCATTTGGCAGTGCATGCAGTGCGATGCGTAATAATGGAAACTCTCCTGAGTAGTCACGAAAAACACGGTTTAGTGAAAAAGCTCGATTTTTGTTATTCACAATCAAACTAAATACGAAACGTTTATATTGATCAGTATTGTCAAGGTGTAAAAGATGATCAATGACGAGCTCAAATGAAGCCAACCACGCAATGGACACAATTAAATATAGCGTTGTAATAATCCTACGGCACAATTAGTAGACAACTGAAATAACTGAGGTCTGGTCGGTCATGGTGAGGCTTATGAGCCAACGTAATTGCAAAACGTGAATGAAACGTTTCTGGCAGCATGAATATGGATTAGTACATCAAACTTCGATCTTCTCAGTCCCGGCCAGGATTCCGCAACACATGTTTTGGCGGGCTGCCCTGGACCGGATAAATCGGGCAAAAGGAGGTTGCTGGATTGATGATGTTACCCGAATCAACAGGATGTGCCACAATCACAGTTGTGGTGTGTAACCTGGGGGCACGACCAAACTTTAATTCGCGGTCATAGGTGTTTTTGACATGGTTTCGATCGGGCGGTCATGCCGGCCAGGAAAAGCGACGAATCTAGTTTTGCCCGTAACCTCTTGAGTGTCCTCTCAACTGGTGATGTATCCGCATACCAAAGTGTTAGGGTGTCCATTTTTTTGACCAAAACCGCCTCCACCCTCGAGAAAAAAACGACTGATTCAGTCGTAATTAACGAAACTGTTCAAACCGATCGAGAGGTGACTTTGGTTAGTTTCCCCCCCGACTTTTCGCTATGCGCATTAGTGACCCTAACTATTTCACTCCATAGGTGTCGTTCTGTTTGATGATTCAGGATGTTTTTTGGTCACTACGTCCCATATAAATACCTTATACGTTTTCGACTTGCCGCACAGTTTTTGGGACGGAACAAAGCTGTTTTTTTTGCACGCGTCTTTTAGCTTGTATTAGGAACACATCACGGGACAATTGCGGTATTTTTCGGGGTCGAGATTTCTGTGTTAATTATCGCAAGAAGGACAGTTCGATTTCTGTCAAGCTCACCATTATATCTAGAACGAACCAGCGTATCGTTTCGAGGGTTTACAACACAAAGCTAATGACGTGCGCCAGTAGTCCAAAACTACAAACGCGGTCACATTGCAAAAATGCTACCCATTTACGCTTCCGTTAGCTAATGCCAATTCATCTTGGTAGCTCAACACATGGATCTTCCATAGGTCTGACTAACGAAATGCAGCAACCACTTGAATGAGGACTACCTACTTGTTCTCCAAGCATGGAGTCTCCCTGCATAATCCAACAGGTTAACTAATGATCCGTCAGCCAAAATACTCTTAGTCAACATGCGACTGTGACGAGATTGTTACAGTATTCCTCAGGAGCATAGCCCTTTCTGTTGGTTTTAATATTTAGGCACCCATCTTCAACTGTCTGTATGTAACATGTGTACCTTTTAAACCGTCTGATCCACCTTTGCCCGTCTTCGATGTCTGTGAAGTCTATCTTTTAGACTGATAGCCTAACCGCTTGATTGGAGTGATTCGGTTCGGACTTGTCTGACAGGCATTTCAGATGCTGACTAACCAAGTTGCTCTTGTGCCTTGGTAATTTATGCAGAATATGGTTACTGTCAAAACGATACCAAGCTTGGTATATGCCTAGTCACGAGCATGGTGAGTTATATGATTAGTGAGTACTGAAGTTACTATCTGGTGGACCAAAAGTGTGACTAGAAATAGGTTCACTCTCGACTGTACGTCAATCATCTTCTTTCTGGATTGTTATATTTTCGGGTTGGAAAGCCTGTTGGCTTCCTGCAAATCTGCTTCAATTTGTGCGTCACACATAATGTATGGAAGCAGTAAAACAGCACCGACTTGTTATTGAACAACACACCAATTAATGAATTAATGACAGACTTAGGCAGGTGCGGTGATATGTATCACGTGTTTTTGTACGACGCATGCCCAGAGCGCTTGTAAAGTCTGTTACTATGGTCACTTCATTTAGCATCGTGTCGCCAGGCTGACACTCGCGGTACGTCTGTTGTGTATACTAAGTATGTTTGTTTCGATTATGTTTCCGTTAGAATATACCCGAACCATCTGGACAGGACTCGAAAGCCAAAGCGATTTCCGTTTGCAGTAAGCATTACACACTGACCGATCAATTTTGGGCTGTAGTTCGTCAACACTTGTTAAACCCCACTATATCAGATATATTAAAGCAGTCATAACAACCTAAATATATCAATGAGCAAAAAACAGTTTAACTTTGAGCACCAACAACAAGCGCACAAGTAGGTTGAAGCAACCCTCCGATCAATAAATATTTTGAGCGGAAAAGTTCAATCGTATCGGAGTTACGCTGTTTAACGGACGTACACAAAAATGTATCCTCGGAAATCTAGCGATTTTAAAGCGTTCATGAATGGCATGAACGGCAAATTGGATGTCCCGAGCCAAAAACCAATTACATCCAATTGAGTCGGAAGTTAATGAACCATCAAATACTGCTGTTGCGAACAGAGAGCGCTAATGGCACATGGATTGTTTACCCAGAAAATCAACACATGGGAGTATGCGTTTCAACACCATAACAGGCAAACACACTGGTGTGCATATAACATTGATCCACGAATGTCACGGTTTCCAATACCCACTTCATTTATAAAAAAGAAACCAGTTCATATCCGAATGCACTTCAATGTTTCTTGTATTTTTCACCTGTTACTTCCTTATTCAAATACATGCTTGTGCTCCATTACTGAGTAGTATACGATGGTTCTCATTACACTGCATGGCGATCTCCATCAATGGAAACTCTCACTGACGTATGTTTTGCTCATATCTGCGGTAGCTAGTGACCTACACAAATTGTTCTGTTTGCTCTGTATAACTAACACATAAAAACCTGATGAGACCGACCGGAAAATCTGTTTCCACAACTGACTTTTGTGAATTTTTCGGGATTCACATATAGGGGTAACCTCTCGTATTTTACATCCTGAAACCATAATTGATGAGAATATGCGAATGTCCCTTGGCATAAGCATGTTGTAAATGTATTCACCAAGACTCTGACTCACTGGCTCCAGAAAGCTGGCAAAACGTCTCCACTTTTTTGTCTGAAAAATGCAATGCGTGGTAAGCAAACAAAAATAGAACCTACACAACTCGGCTTTCGTTTCAGAGCACCGCTAAGTTTGATCACTTATACTTCTGTATGCTCCTTGAGCCAACAACTCGCGCATATTCTGAACTGGGCTCAGAGTTGGATAATATAATGACAGCTCTTGAAATGTTGGATCACACTGAAAGTAGTATCATCGTTCTATTGAAAGACGACACTTTCACAGATTTGCATCCCACAGTGTCAAGGGAAAAGTTTCAAGTTTACTTAAAACTGCAGGCCCCCTGAGGTTAGACACCAGGAATTAAGTGAAACGTCCACTGAGCGTCCTTAATAAGCCCGGTGGCTAAGAGATACTTAATTCATTTAAGGGTCGTGACACTGTAAGCAGACTATCGATCCATCTGCAAAGTAGTTTTGTCCATCAGCAAAACTTACAGCCCTCTGCGGATGAGTCTGTAGTGCTTCAAGTTACCGTGTGAAACAAACATATTGTTCGAACTGTCAATTTCAACACATGCTCGCGAGTTAATCTGATAAACCTATGGTGCATATATCCATGCTGACTACCGTTCTGAAGTGTCGTATTCGACACACCAAAGTGGGCCGGCGTATGTTACTCTCTACTCCACATTTCAAAAGCCAACACGACAAAATTACCGGTAACTATTCGTTCAGCGCTGAACACAACTGACAAGCCTGGCTGATAGCAATACCAATGTTGGTGCCTCTCTCTCAGGCAAACAACGCCCAATTCGTAGCTCCGCATGGCTTCTGGCCATGAGCAGTCGTCACAAAATCAGACTGTTACATAACACACAGTAATGCGGCAAACCGAACGGCACAACTTTATCAGTAAACTTTTCCCTATTCACCGCCATTCCACACCGTCACATTGACACCGTTAGTGAGGCGCCACATTTCGTTGCTCGATGTTGTTAAATTACATGGTCTCATACTATGGTCCTACCAAATATTTACTCCTTATGATATTATTAAGTAGCTTGAAGACATTTACATGAATATTTATCATTGCTAGTAAGAGACATACGCACGGCTCCTATTTGGGAACCTAGATCAAACACCGACTACGGTTCCAAACTGTTCTCGATTTTGTTGGAAGTAAACCGACTGATAGTACGTTGATCTGACCCAGAGATGGCGCCTATGTCTACCACAGCTCGTAGGCTCAAACGAAGTGGGATTGTGTTAAGGCGCCCACTCTGTGACCGTCCCAGGGCGCCTTTGTCGTGAGAAGAAAAAACCACATGACTCAGTCCTAACTAGCGGAACTGTTCAAATCGGTTGAGACTTTTTATACCGCTATGCACATGTGCGGTACTAACTCTTTCTCATGATTTGGTGGGAATGTGTGGACATTATGTGCCCTATAAATACCTTGTACTTGTCGCCCTAGCCGCACCCCGTTTTGGAGCGGAACAAAGCTTTTCATTTTGAACGCGTCTTTTTGCTTGCCTTGGGAGCGAATACGGGACAGTCGCGGTACTTTTCGGGACCGAGGTTTTCGTGTTAATTATTACCGTGACGAGAATCCGAATTCTGTCAGGTGAATTACGGTAGCTAGGACAAACCAGCGTACCGTTTACAAGGGTTTTACAACAGATTCCAGCAAGCGACGGGCAGCATAGTTCGAACCATGCAGTCACTCGGTGACCTCTCATATACATAGTTAGCCACCTCGCACTGATCACGTCCTTCGAACTTATATTTTTGGTGAGAGTTGTCCCCTCATTACTGTTTGTGATGTAGCAACATCCCACGAAAAGTGAAGACAGCGGGAGCTTGGAATGGACAGCACTTTCTATATAGAAAATCTTCCAACTCATCGGTTAAGGTGGTTTTAATGTATTAGGTGCATACACGTCAACGATTACCACATAGCGTAATGTTTGTCATTACTGCAAGAGATACGACAGTGAGTCACTCGTGACCTAGTACGGGGAGATGAACGTCAGGTTTGGTTTGCCACTTATTCCCGGATAGAAGCTACAAGATGTTGAGTGTTAGTGGCTGGAAAACCAGAAGTAAATGACGGAGGGCCGAAGTCTCTGTGCGCTATGAATACTGAACCTAGTATAGTATGTAAACTCGGTGACAAATTCCCTCTCAACTAGTGTCCATTAACAGGAAGGCCATATCTCGAGCCTAGTGATAAATCTCAGGACCTATGGAAACCGTTAACGAAAGGCCATAACCATGTGTCGGTGCAGTTACGACGTCGGGCATACACATTCAAGAAGAGTATTCTTAAGTGTCTGTAATTACCTAGAAAGTGGGAAGAAGATAAGAAAACAAGTAAGCGACGAATTGATCATCTAAACATCAGCAGTTTTTGGCTAGTCCTCTTCCTTGTTAGCTTGATAGACGGCGTTGTTCTGCTTTTTAAACGGACGCGTTTAGGTTTAAACAGTGTCGCACCGACGTGTATTCCATTATCTCATGTGGTGGTAGGTAACAGGTGAATAGCAAATCCAAAACGTAACTCTGTGTCGCGAATCACGCGCCCATGTTGACAAAATAATGGCCAATTGTTGAATACTTGAGAGTGTGTGATGTCGTTTAGTCAGAATACAAACAAGAGCTGTTTATAAGCAGTTGCGATGGGCAAGAACCACAGACCACCTCCCACTGTCATAGGTTGTGAATAGGAGAGACTATTGGGAGGGTGACATACGAATGCAATATTCAGATATCACCGGTTGCAACCGATAGTGTTTCCGCACAGATCCAAAGTAGAAACAGGAACTGCAGACCAGTCACAATAAAGCTGAAATGATCAATCGTATAATGATATTAAGGAATGATTAAAAAAAAGAGACCGAACAAAGCATATCCGAATGTTCTGAGGAACAGAACAGATAAATTATAACGTTTTAAAAATAGCTGGCCAAAAAAAGTGATGAAAACTGGCCAATGAACATTGAATGTACTGGGATATTCGCTGTATACTAAAACATGGCAACTGTTATTCGTGTACTGGATACGAATCATTCGAGATTGTCTGCCTTTTCGATAAAAAGGGAAAAAAGATCTCAAACACAGACAACTGAGAAGCAAGAGGACAGAAAATCTTGAAAAAATACCGTTTTACTTTTCAAAAAACTGAAAACTCTGAGTAAAAATCATCTGTGCGAGATAGACAAATAAGCAGAGTATAGGGGGGGACTGTCAGCGTGAAGCGTTGAACGTTCTTAGTATCATCTGTCAGCAACTTCAAGAAAGACCTCCAAATCAGAGCATCGAGGCAAGTTGGTTCAATCGACAACGCGCCCGATACAAATAGGCCTCTGTTTCCCAAACCATTTGTAACAGTTCTTTAGTGTCCGTGGTATCCAGAGTTACGTGAAGCGACAGGCATGGGCTGAAGCGGAAGAACGGCACTCCAAGAGAAGCACACCAAGCACTGGCGCGATCCACTACAGGGCCTGAAGCACGGCAGTGAAAAGGTAAGGGGGATAATGGGATTCAGGAAGAATGGTAGAGGGTACTGTAAAGATGCTTCTCAAAGATAAGTAGACGTCATTTTAGTGCTTCAAAGAATAGCAATCAGGTTGAAACTGCAGAACAGAAAAGACAATGCTGTCAAGAGGTCACAAGTGTAGTTTATTATGCGGTATAAATCGGAAACTCAAGCTAAACATCGTGACTAAAGCTATTGTGAATGGGTGACTAAAAGACCAGCCCCTGCGAATTAGTTTTCATTAGGTAAATACAGATCTCAACCGCAATGTGGGTAAGAGGCAGTAAACCAAAATTCGATTTCAGTTATCTCGTAATCAAGCCCTTACAAGCCTGTACTCATTTTCTAGGACGAAAAACCCTCGAATGTAAAATAGGATTTTTTAAAATCTACCAGACTTGCCCGAAGTTCTGTACGCTAAATCAGTTAACAAGCAAAAAACAGCGATTCAGTTAGGTGGCAAGAAGGATTTGTGTATTAGTACTGCATACGCAGACTGACAAAACTGCACACAGATAACATTATCGATAGAAATTATTCAGTCGGAACGAGCATGGTTGTATACACACCATAAACAAACAGGTTAAGGGGAGGTCAGGTCTTGAGGCGACGTGAAGGCTTTCGTGTTCAGATGACCGATTAAATCTGTAATGATCACCGGTATAGTTAGTTGTACCAAGCAGATCGACAGGTAGGACATGGCAAGTTATACCGCCTAACCCAATTGGTTAAGGTAGGAAGAAAGCCGATGTTTAATCTAGGAAAATGGTATTAGTTTTAACCCACCATAACACTGTCGTCCGTTATCCTGCGAAATAGGCTCTTGAGTTAAGGGCTTTGGTTGAGAACACCCATCGTTCTCCTAACAAGATCTGAGCGCCCAGGCAGTATATCAGTGCACACGCAAGTATGAATATTCCCAACTCCATTAAAGTCACACTGCATTCGCCGTCTCGTAGTGTAGACTGAGCCGTAGGAAATAAAATATGCTATTGCTGACTCATCTCTCACTTGTCTAGTCAACTTACGCCCTAGACCACTTTCAAACAATCTTTTAGTATTTGTTCTTCATATTCGACAACAGATACGACTAATTAGAGCAACACCATTCCGTTAAGTTCCACCATATGACATTCAATCACTGATTTCCACCGCCCTTTGCTTGGATCCAGAGTACAACTTAATACAATTAAATTAACTCTACGTAATCACAGCAGTCTCGCAGAAGCATTTGGCACTTTGAAGCTGCAAAGCAGATCGTAAAATAGCATCCAGAAGTAACATTAGCACTGCTTCAAGGGTGTCAAAAAATAACGCCTTGTTATCAGCATAATTAGGACAAGTCCATCAGGTAAGAGGTTCAAACCACCACCATATCAGTGCCGTGGACAGTCCTCCATTATTTCGTCTACGATAGGATTTAACAAAAACTGCAAAAGTTGACAGACTTAACGTGCGTCCTCTTTGGTGCTGAAACTGTTAGACAGTTCACCGTAAATCCTAATCTGAGTTGAAGTATGGGAATAAAGCGCCCACAGTCTGTTTACTTACTTGGTTGGTACACTCCCGTGTATAGAAGATTTTAAAACTGCACTTTGCTCGACTAAGTGGTATGCATCTCTATGGTTGAGACAAACGACAATTGTTGGCCTGCTGTGCGGGGAATGAAGAGCGAAAATGTTATCAATACATCTTTGATACGGCTTCTCGATATGCAGTGTGTTGGTGAAGTGTAAGGGATATCAGAACCGATGTAATAACTTGGGTCAAGCTGGTGACTTTAACAACACCTCCCCACCTTCTTTGCAAAGTATCGCCACGCCGTGTTCTGAACCAACAGTCCTACTACATTTACGAGCTGGAATGCAATAGTGATGGGTGGCGCTAATTCTACCTATATAACAACTTTTTGGCGAAAACACAATACGGACAGAAAGCCAGATAAACTGGTCCTCAAAATGTTACGCCGAGCGGCCCAAATTTTTGGACTCATGATATATATGCTGTCTTCCTTGCTGGTCGCTTCATTGACAAACACACGCCCAAGAAAAAGCAGTTTTCATCTCACTGATTTTCTCCGTTAGCCATGTTTCACGATTGGCGATCAGGCTACGCTTTAGCTTCCTAAGTGTACCCCTAGTGAACACGTTACAGTAGCTATCATGAGGAAGCCTCTATAAGACATCCAACAAACCTAGAGGGCTCTTTGAGATATAATGTTCGTTTAACCTACGGACCGTTGTGCAACATAATAAAGCGTCTGCCTCCTGCATGCCGTATGGGATTTGGGTCCACCAACTGTTAGGATGTTCGCGGTTGGAACTGGTAAGTTTGCATTCTACGTTGATTTGGTACCTAAGCTTTAACGATGACCCGGTAAGTTTCTAAACAGCTAGCCGTTGCCGAGCAAAAGTACGTACAAAACAAATAAGCTGAATCCAAGTATGTGCTAAAATATGAAAACAGCCCTGAACGGAGGTAAGTCGAATATAAGTAACAGGAGTGGTCTGGTTGACACCATACATATATTGGATAAAGAGGGAACATAATAGCGAAGCGCATGATGTCCAAAACCAGTGCTGGCTAAAAACAGTCTGTGCTCAGGATACAGTTTCAGAAGCATTCTATCGTTATCCGGGCGATCGGATGCCATCCGAAACGTGCTATTTAAACCAGACTCGGTTTCATCAAGGTGACCAACTTGGACGTTCATAGTTTTGGCTGGAATGATCATACCAGAACCATGTGTCAACCGAAGGAGAGCAACCAGACCCGAGTAACAAACGTCCCTAACACTGACATCATTGCAGTCAGTTGGAACATGAGCAGACAGACTGAAAGAATTTTTAAATATTCAGATCCATAAAGTGACCTGTCAAGCGGACGGCACAGAGTCTACTAATGAGGAGAATTCAATTTGTCAGTGTCGCTGTGCCACTATAGATAAGGACCACATTTACTCCAGGTTGATCGGAACCGGCGACCGATGAGTGTGCAGCCAGTATCGAATGCAGTGAATGTCAACTCACTTGAACTGAACTCTTTCGGCCTCATACAATATTTGTGACCAAAAGATAGGGTTTCTAATTGAAGTCTAATAAGTTCAATAGATGACATATTGATAACACATTTTGAAAGATCAAAAGGAAATTCCGAATTGCAGGTAACGCGCACCAAATATCTATTCAATTCTTCTTGTCTTAATCTGTTTGTCTTCCGGAAGAAGTCGCTGCAGAAGATCGTGAATTTGATAGGGCCATATAGACTTAATTCATTGACTAGCGTAGTCAAATGCATGACGCTGGCGTGGAGTCGTTCGCGTACGCCGAAAGCCGCGTCGAGATGACATTTAGGTCATCGTCTTAAGTTGCTTTTGCAAGGCTTTAAGTTGTCTTTGTGCAACCTGTGGTAAAAATTAACAGGATAGCGGCTGGTCTGCATATATCCATTCCGAAAATCGATCCAAACAGTTTTCCTTGCAATTTTGCACTCCAGCCTGAACAAATCATCTAGTCACTTCAAAGGACAGCTTCAAACTGGGTAAGGTGTTATCGAAAATTGACATTAGTGGATAAATGATGGCTTCGCTGGATAGTGAATCACTGTTCAATAGTGTGCCCGTAAATGGAACTGTGCGATTTTTATGTGATTACATAAGCTCTAACGGAATATCGCCTCCCAACCACACTGTCTGAATTAAAACATCTACTATATTTGTGTATATCGAACTTCACGAGAAAAGTTTCACACAGATCGATGGAGTGACTATGGGAAATCCTCTAGATCCAATCCCCAGAGACATTTTGGTTGCCCATATAGAAAGCAAAGTGGATCAACATATCGCGGCGAACGCCGTTTATCGAAAGTACGTAGACGACATTATCGTGATCACCGACTGTGAACAACAGGTCGATACGTTAATGACAGAACAGAATTACGGTCAAAAAATCCTACGATTTGTGACGAAGTTACAAAATGATTACTGTCTGCCATTTTTCATCCAGCACAGAGATGACGGCACCGTAGGACGCTCGGTCCACTGCAAGTCTACTTGAACAGGACAGCGCTATGATAGTTTCGTCCCAGTTCGGCACAAACGGGGTTTAGTAAGGACGTTACTCGATCAAACTAGGAAAATTTGCATAGCTGATACAATCAACGAAGAGTATCATCATCTTTAAAACACATTAAAAGCAAACGGTTACTCACAGTGGTTTATAAGATGATTCAGCAAACCACAGATCAACAGCCAATCCGTCCACCTACTTGAACTGACGGTTGCACTCATTCGACTTCCTTTCAAGGGCAGCGATGTCTGCTTACTTTTGAGAAATCGATTAGTTTTTGCTGTCAGATGAGTTTTTTCAAGCGACCAAGGTGGTTCTCAATTGTGACACCACCGGAATGCCAACGCCTCTCACCAAGAACCGCCTACCTCTTCCCTCCTCATCTCGCACTGCGTGTACCAGTATTTGTCTGGGTGCAGTTCCACCTACATAGAAGTGATGATGGAGCAGCTGTAAGTCAGGATGATAGAGCATTTCCCTACGAGGGTGTGCAACAGTGTCAACCAACCCGTTGGAAAGTGTCGATGAGGTCAAAGGTAATTCACACAAGATACCGGCTTCATCCATTGCGCGTCATGTGCTCGAGATAAATCACGACATTGACAATCCGTCAGCATTCTTATTCATCTTCACGCACCGGAATAAACGTTTACTCCAATTTGCCGAGACAACTGCTACCAAACGACTGAAACCGCCAATGTGTGTGCAAGTGGAACTGTTTAATGAATTAGTGCTCGTGGACTCTTTCATACCTCCGTAAGTGATAATTTTATGCACACAGCATAATTTCCATTTCTATATTATGTATTTGATAATATGGAGTGAAATCAGTTAAAACAAAGATCGTACAATACACCACTACGAGTTCCGTTGTGAAAGTTTTGGTGTTTATTAGAAATGGCGGTCGAAATGAGTCAGGAAGCTAAACTGGATAGCACAGTAATGGAGGGCGAATAGTAACGTTTCCGCCTACTCACCCTGTCATATGCGGCAGATAAGGCCACCCGGGTTATATTGAGAAACGGCCGGCGCAGTACACAAGTAACAGTGTGGTGAATATTCATGGTTTTATGGGGACCGAGATATTGCCAGTATGCCATAACTTAGATAAGAAAACGACTATGGTTCTCAGCCAAAGAAAAAACAACGAGTGGGAGGCAGTATACCAAAACCTGTATTTTTTCCAGAAAAACATTCCAAATTTCTTCCAGTCCTCAATCTGGAGGACCAGGAAACTGTGATATGTCCAACCTCTGTCAATTGGACAGTCTGGTATGAACGACTCTGTCAGTATGAACCTCACACCATCCAGTTTAACCAATAGGTCATCGAGATGCGTGAACCGTCACATCCCGTCAAGGTCCAATCTCGTTATGATAGAAGGCCATGCACAAATAAAGCAAACAAGCATAACAGCAGATAAAATCAATAAAAGCAAATAAACACGTACATCAGGTGACTCGTGGAACTGTGTTAAAGAGGATGACAGTGAAACGTTTGTACAGGAACACAGAGTTCGGAAGTTTGCCAAGATAACAAGTAACTTCGCAATTCAGGTGATATCTTTTAACCAGCGTTTAATGTTAATTAACCGGTGCCACTCGTAATGAAATGCAAAAATAAGAAATCCTACGCATCACCTTACCTGAAAGCTTTAAGTAACATGCACTGTATTCATGGCAAGAACATGCTGCAATTTGTACAACACTGTATTCTTTTTACAAGACAAACGACTATATTGTAAACGAGAATCAGCACGCATAGACGGGTAACCCCCCCAGTTAGAGAATACTACGAATACATAACTTTTTTCAAAACTAAAGTTACACATTTCCCGAGCACACACTCCATCTTATGAAAAGAAGTGGGTCACGAATGAGCAAAATAGGACATTTCCACTTAGTGTAAAAATTTCATCGCCAAACAAACGATTGTGCTGTTTTGATTGGATTCTGCACATACTTTACCGGCATTTGATCGATCATAAAATGCGCTCACAGTTCTATACATGAGTGTGCAGCGACATACATAACACAGACTTACAACTGCTTGAGAAATCGCCTTCTAAGAAGCATTATTGATTCCTAATTCCAGTATATCAGTAGACGTGGTTCCTAAAGGCAAGAGAGTCCTTTAGTCAGATTACTAATCTGATAGTCTGAGGCTGTCGATCTATTTGAAAACTGAAAAAAAGTTACACACAATACATGTTCCAAATTTTGTTAAGTTGATTAGTAGCTGGCTGTAGTCACCACAACTGTTGTATTACCAGATCAATTTCCCGCTACAGTGTGATACATGTTGAGAAACCGGATACCTGGTACACTCGAAGTTTCTAGTGCACTGTAAAGAGAAGCAGCGATTGCAGAACTGTAAACGATCTGGAAAAGCGTTCTGATTGTGTCTAGGTTCGCATATCGCTACGAAACGACCTAACAAGGTAGATCAGGCCTACTTGATGGCATAGCATATCCAAAACACGGTCGGCGTTATTAGCGTGTGCTCAACTGCCACGAGCGAAAGCTGTTCATCGTTATGGACCGACTTGGATCTAATTGAATGTGGGCCGTTAAGCCGGCTCGTTTAACAGACGTATGATTAGAACCCATGCGAATGCACATATGCGCCAGTCGGTGTGTCCGCACAAATAATGACTACCATTGCTGATCAGAAAACGATTGGCTGACGTTCCTTCATCATCATCATCATCACAGCAGCCATGAGCCTGACCGAAAGGTACTGTGGCTCGGGCCGCCGCTCACCTCAACAGTGACGTGGAATATCCTGGAAGAAATCGTTACTAACAAGTTTGAAAATTATTGAAAGAAGACTAAGCGGAAGAACTAGAAATGGTATGGACATTGGTATGCCATTGACTACGACACACCGCCATCTCGAATAGCTTCTATAACCAACAATTTGAGTGATCACGAGGACCCCATCCAGGCAGGCGACACCTACCCACTCTGCTCAGTGGAGCAGTCAGGGTCTTCATATTTCGTGACCACGTTGTTGCTTGACCACCATGTGGTTTCACCCAACTGTTGGTGGTCTCAGCATATAATGCCCAGTACGGTAAACGATCAGATGACATGTGAAGTGCGTGACCCAACTATCGCAAGCTGTGTATCGTGAGTAGCTGACCAACTGATCGCGCACCCCGAGCGTTCCAGAATACGCGTCGGCGAACGGCCACATTGCTCATGCGATTAGTCCACTCAATGTGGGCTGTTTGGCGAAGACAACGATGGTCAAACACCGCAAGCCTGTTGATATTTTCCTTGCGAACAGGCCACATTTCCGAACCATAAAGCGAAACAAAAAGTACTCTTCCTTTCAGTGGTAACCTAACGTCTTTCCGACGCCAGAGATTACGTTCCTTATCATGACGCAATTATAAAGTGCATGATGATAGATGAGATCTAAATCAAGAACTGAATGAAAAGCTGCCCCAGACACAGGTCTCGTAGCATGCGTTAAGTGTGCAATGGGATACAATGCCATAATTAAGAGCAAAAGAACAATCTCAAAAAGGCTAGTGTGTCCGACGCTGCCATCGTCCGTCCATACAGATACGAAACCAATGTTGACCACTAATAGTTGTCAATACTAAACTCGAAAACCTACAACTTTGGCAGACATGAAATTAAGTCATTCAAAAAAGCCAGACGCAGAATACAACCTCAGTGTATATAGCCATCCTGACACCAGCTGGACATCATCCATCCAAGAAAACAGAGTGTAAGATAGTGCTCACAATCATGTGCAAACACTAAACGACCGGTCCGGTTTTTGTTTTAATTCAGCAGGAAAAAAAACAGTCAGAAAAAGACGAATCAGTAACCAGTGAATTTTAAGCCAAGCTGATAAGAGGCAAACGCAAGATCGACAGTTAAGTTTATCCAGAAGTTGTAGATTCTTATATCGTCCCCATGCTCTTCACTTGCTGAACGCTAAAAAGGACTAAACCAGTTACAATGAGGTCTGCGTTTGAAAGAGATCACCATGATATTACACACTTTCTATTTCGATTCCTTATGTCTGGGGTCGAAACAAAATATGGATCTGAAATGGGATATCTCGTGAGAAGTATGCTTCGTTTCACCAACAAAGAAAGCCCTCCTTAGATATCCGTTTTTTCTGCCGTAACAAATACACAGCTGACTTTTGAGAACGATTCAGTTGATATAACTAGCAATCAATCAGCAGTCGTGTTCCAGCACCACATCACATTATAATCGTGGGTTGCCTGCGCACTGACCGAATAGCTGGTTTCTTATCCAAACACGTTAAAATGGAAACCAGTCAGCGGGACGTCACGATCTCTACCCGGAAGCCTCGTGTGTTAGATATTTCTCGTGACACCTGCAGGCAATTCAGGTGATATTTTTAATCCAACAACAAGAGGTCGTTTAAATTTTGCTTGCTCAGTTATCACGTGGTTAACCCGGCAGCTGAATAATAAATGACTTGGTCGGATTGAACAGCAAACAATCAAGTCTGTGATCATCAGCAATTCGACTGAAAGGAAAATGAAGCGGCAAAATAGAACATGGACACATTACTGAAAATGACAGCTGTGCGACCGACAATGTGCAATCAGTAACAAAACAAAGTAGTCTAATATTCTACTGATAATTTTCTTCCATTAAGTCGAAGACGGCAGATTTATCTTACCTAGAGAAAACATTCATAACGGAGTCTCTGCTTACGCTTATTAGCTTAATAAACGAAGTCGTACAAACAACCACAACAAAAACACAAGACCATCAAAAAGAAGTACACTGCCTTCGCCATTTAAACAAGTACACACATGACGTACCAATCGGATGCTCGTGGAGTAAACTATCATGATTGCCAAGAGGTACTGCATTACACATCGTCACTTTCCATTCAGAGGAACATCGTCTCGTCTAAATAGTCAGACTGCGTTTGACAACGCAGGTGCGCATATCCATTTACACACGCGTTTCCTCAACAAATCAGTCAATCGAACTGTGATACCACACTTTTACGTCACATCTATCCATGGCAGCCACGGAACATTCGACATTCACATTGGGGAAATCTGCTGTGTTCGCATAAGTTTCTGACCGAAATATGTGTCAAATAATGGATGGCTCACTTTATGGAAGCATGTATTTCGTTTAAAGCTGAGGTATCACACTTCACCTCGGAAACTGGTGCGAATTCTATATCAGAGACAGACTGGATTTTTGCCAAAAAGCATGTCAGTTGAAAAGTCTGTATGTATCCGAACCCAAACATCATAGATGTATCAATAATTCAGAATCGGACGAGCAGTAATTATGGCCTCAAACAAACGCAGTTCATGTGAATAGGATATTTCTAATTGTGCCACGCTTCGAAATACAAAGAATGGTGAATTCGAAAGAGACATAATTTTGGTTTTGAACAGATGTGATATCGCTGAACTATTACATAAGTCACGGTATACTCTGGTGTGTATTCCGAGAAGTCCATGAACAACGGTAAAGGAAGAAAACCGTCCGGCTGGAGAAGCACAGAGCCGTTCGACCAGCGTCCAGTACAACGAAGAGTTATCAGAAATTGAAACCAATGCCTGAATTAGATGTGTCTATAAGAACCATACAAAATAATACAAAACTTTCTGCGGCCGACGTACAGAAAGATGAAGTGGTCCATTTTCCACATAGATAAATTCGAACTTGTTCTAAAGAGCCGAGAACTTACGTCCCGAAAACATACAAGGGGGATTCAGGGTGAGTTTTAGCCAGCAGAAATGTAATCGGGAGGTTCATAATACATGTTACATTCGGAAGGGCTGGATATCTATCACTAGGGGTTCAGTCACAGGTGACTAGAAAGTGTTTGGGCGCAATTTTTGACGACCTGTAAGTGAACTGACAACTTTAAGTGAAGAACAAAATGTGCACACTCGCGTTAACACGTTTCAAAAATTTTTCATAGTAGCACAAATGCACGAAAATATGCATCCTTCTAGAAGGACAATGTCCGATATATGAAGCTCAGGCCATTAGATGGTTTGTTCTGTGCAAACTGAAAGTATTCGGCTAGTCAGTTCATTAAACTCCACTGACAGCCATTTGGAAATAATTGCTCGATAAACAAACAAAGATGTTAGGATTTACGACATGATGACAGTGGGAATGTTTTAGAAAGGAAATGGAATAATCCAAGTCCAACTCAGTTTGATTTAGTTGCATATGAGCATACAAAAATGTTAAGTTGAGGTTCGGAAACCGGATAGACTAAGTACACTCCACTAGCTTCTTCTGAAGTACATAACGAAGTGGTTTCACAGTTTTGTTTCTACAAATACATATGGCAATCAATGATTTACAAAACTTGTCAACAAGACGTACGTGTCACTGACCGAAGTTTTCATTTACGAATTCGCCCCAAACTTCAAAACTGACTATAAAATGCGCGCATTACTATGGGCACGCCCGGTCAACAAGCTTCGAAAGTATTACCTACACAAATGAGCTCTGGAGTGTGTGCTGACCAAACCAACACGTTATCGATCACAACTGCAATTGATATAGCCAATATTAGTTGCAAAGTGGAATAAGATTATGTGTGTGTATGACTAGATAAAACAAAGCAGTTAACATTCCATTCCAAAAACCCATTCCACAAGTTGCGTGATAAACAAAATCACCCCAGATCATCACTGGAAAACTTATGTATCAACATGTAAGCAAACAATGAGAGTAGTGCACCGATGCGGTAGTTCCGTTCAAATTAAACCCATATTTACAGATGAAAATTATTGTTTTCCATCTAGTACTCCATAAGAGATATCATCGTTCCTTGTGATAAGCGGTCAACGATAACACTTCCCTCGTGTTCGTCGCCTGAAATGGTTGGTATCTCCTGATTCTGTGAATTGTCAGTTACGTAAAAATGATAGCCAACTTCGTTTTGATATCACTGGAATACAACATTCCATTAGAAACTGAGTAGATGCAAACATTTTACCATTTTTCAGTAGCAGTAATGAAACTGTCCATCGCTGATTTACTCCCCTTAGCGTTCTCCCATGTTTCAACAGTTAAGATGTGCCTCACACCTTTCCGCTACACGGATGGCTGTTTCCTAACGTATGAGAGCAACAGAGAACCGACCGATCCAAAAATAAACGTTCATAATAAACAATAAGTTGATGGCATCCAACTGATATATCAAAGAGCCGATCAAATGACAATAAACGTTTCGTGCTAAATACACCTAGTATGAACATTCAGAGGACCCTAACCCAATGAAAGGTTCTACTTACTTTGTTTCTTAATTAGTTGTCAATAGAAATGTGCCATTTACATCATATATTAAAAACGATGTCTAAGCGGTTTTCAAAGTGAATAACTTAAATTTAAAAAAAACTTTGGAACGGGACTGATAATTAGGCATGCACAACCTAGTTGTTCGGTTCAGTAGCAGAGGGCAGAATTAAAACAGTTAAAACTGTACATTGGGAAAAGCGGAAGCAACTCAGAATATGGTACGTTATTTCCCAAGAAATGCAGTTTACGGCAGCTACATACATCAACGTATCGAATTTGTTTCGACGGACGAACAGTCCACTGGTTAGGCTGGGCACTGACTGGCGATGTATGTCGAGACTAGTAAGACGCATGTAATAGTACGTGTCACATCACAGCCCGTTGGTCTATACTTAAATGAGGTTGACTTCTAAGTGGTTGTGAACGCAATCAATCCGGAATCAACGGTACTTCACTCAACGGGGAAACACACAGGTCAACCGTATTGCTGGGATGTAGAGACGTACAGAACACCCAGTCAAGATATAAAATGAAGTCACGAAGGAAGTAATATAGCACTGTCCGGATTACAATTATGATAAAGTAAATATATCTAAAAATGCCAAGGATGATACTAACTTAAACTTGGCATACATGAGTAAGAAGCCGAAATGCGATTTAACCGTCATTCAAACAGAGATGCTGGTAGGGATAGGATCATGACGGGTTAAAATGTTGCTCTGCATCAACGCTTCATGTGCCGTGCAAATTACCAGAGGGTCAAAAGAGGCCAGTTATAGGGAACCATCAGTCAAAGACGAGCATTAGATGAAAAGGACGCCTTAAAAAAACAATATAGTCTTGAAGAAAGCGTACAACGCAGCAAAAACCTATCTGCAAAGGCTAATCTGACCGCTATTCAATGGATTTATCAGAATGGTGAGACGGAAACATAGCACGTTCCATTATACATGTGAGTGCAGAGACCAGTCTCATACAAGCATTAATGGGCATGATCTGAAGTGGCTTATCAAGTTGACAGGGTAGTCGAAAAACAGGCTAGGGATGTGCAGGCGTGAACGTAACTTTTCAATTGTCAAACAACTGTTAGTGATCGGTCATCCCGTTGATTCTACGACTCTGTGCAACATGTTAGCGTGTAGTCAAAGGCTTGACCTTAATGAAATGGCAATTATTCATTGTAATTAGCCACTACACAAAAACGGCTAACGATGATGTTGGGGTTGCTCTATGAAACAAACATGTTTCGATTCAATTATGATTGATAAAAACACCTGATTAGACCTAACGGAAGCGCATAAAATGATTGAGTAATCTCGAAGTGAATCTTATATAAACAGTTGCGACATAGTCTGTTTAATGTTGAACGACCTGCCACTAGCTCTTGAATGAATGCAAACTCCGCCAACGGAGACGGAGAAGGGCTGAAACAACAGTTATTGGAACAAGCAAAAATGAAAAAGCGAGCATGAAACTCTGACCAGTAGAAAAAAATGCTAAGTACGCTCCACTGTATGACAAGGTACGTCACATGTCTTCACGGAAGAACACCATCAGCCTAAGAAGCTCACGTGGGCATCCAAACTGAATGAGTGACGCGTAGAGACCTCTCCAGTTGGGAAACTCGAAGACTTTCGTTAAAACAATAAAAGTCATGCCCATGCTCACGATGTTTATTTTAGAGAATACCATGTTCATTATGGACCTTCTAGTTTTGAACCGACAGTGAATCTTGGGGAATATAGGATAAGTAAATGAGGGTAACCTAGTAAGAACCAAACGAGCAGAGATTTCCTTAATAATACCAAATAATAAGATTCCTCGATAGCAACTGCAGTCATTGCGATTTCCTTAGGTTTTTTAAAGTGCGCCTAGGTTAGCACCGCGCATTTCTTGAGGAACTGTTGTTTCCAGTCAGCAAAACCAGTAACCAACACCATGTTCATCAGCAAAGGCCGCAGCACAGTTTGCTTCTTCAGCACCGGACTGTGCAACCAATACAAGAGCTATAAAATCGTTTTAAGGGCGAACCTGTGGAATTCCAGGATAGACAGATGTAATCACGTCACATTACAAAGCATTATTAAGCCAAATCTCCAAGTCCCTCAAAGTACACGTTCATTTTTATTGTTTGATGAACAATTTACAGCGATTTTTCCGAGGGTCGAGAAAGAAAACTGTTAGTCAGTGTGCATAAGATATTTACGTACCTCACAGAGTACTGCCTAAAGTTAAACATTCAGGGTATGTCTATTCCCAGACAATTATTATAAAGTTACGTGGGAGTTACCTTATGCTACGGCATGCGTGGGTCCCTCTACAACAACAGTATTTTAATGATAGTAGAAAAACACTTTTTATGCTGTTGGTTTTCATGCATTTCCTCTCCTTCATCACCTTACCAAAATAGCTATCAACGTCCGTACCCCGCTCCATTAGTTCGACTGATATACCATAGATTTTACTGGTATTTAACAGAAGGATCAACATTTGAACACATCCGTAAACATTTCGGCCTGACGTGGCGAAATTGCGTGAACAGAGTCTACTGAACTTCACTCGAAAACAATGCAACCAACTTGTCAAGAAGTTTCTTAAACATACCGCCCATTAACTATTCCCAGACCTATCTAAATCTGTACCAGACCCTGCAACAGAGTCCACAAACAGTATGCTCACATCCAAGTGTACAAATCTTAAGCAGTCCCCCGACTAAGCAGTGTTTTGATGAAAGATGAATCCATAGTTTCAGAGCTCTTTCAACAACTGAGTGTATAACAATGGGAATCTTTGTGTTGAGTTGCCGATGCAAGGTTAAATTCAAAAGCTCTTGAATCATTTTTTTTGCTCAAACCATTGTAACACAAACCTAGTTATTTGTCAAAAACACAATAGTTTCGATAGCTGAAATTTAACCTTACAGGGCGCAAAAAACAATTTGAGTTGACCTGTATTAAGCACTTCTTGCTTTTCCACTTTATCAGCCACACACTTGTGGTCTCGTAGTATTCTGTTGAAAACAACTACGTTAAGTGCTTAAGAGAAAATTCAATTTGTTACAGCAGCCGAAAACTGTAATCATCAATTACTGGGTCTCGTTTCATATCAGCTCAAAGAACTGCGTTGTATCTCAAGGAAATCGAATATAATCGGTTAACACAGACACGTCACCGGCAAATAAATAAGACCCGTTGATTCGGTTATGCAGTTAATTATTGAATAAGGAGAGTAGGATTAATCAGAGGTCGTGTTAGGTAAGAGAAAACAGAAGAATCATAAGCACGGGTATGAGAATACATTGAGTTGTAACGGTACTTAGTTGTGATTATGCAGTTAAAATAAATAACTGCAATTCAACAACATTCCGGAGACACCTGAAATGACAAATACAATTAGTTGTCCAGAATTGGTTTAACCATCTTCTTGGGAGGTAGTGGAAGCTACCATGTCTGCTACTCCGGGAGAACTCAAAGAAACTTAACCATCCGAATGGCTAAGCACATTCTTAAATGTCTAGCTGGACAAATTTCCCGACAGCGAATGCAAACTTTGGCCCGGGACCGATTGCCTGAATCATCGATCACTCGTCATTTAACCAAAAGCAGGCAACACTACAGATTCACCTAACTGTTTCACACTTTCGTCACGTAAGCAAATTCTAGGTCTGTTGAAGTTAGTCTAAGCTCTGCTAATCACGTGTCTAAAACTGAGCTTACGTATTCAGTGTAGTGTTGAATCTCCTTTGGTTTATATTGATTTAGATCACACGACTTAGTACTTTGGTTCTGTTTATAGCTTTGACGTAATATTATTCATTCGGTTTCTTTCTTTTAGTAAATTCAATAAAGAATTTTTTCAGAAATTTTCAACCCACTTTCGTTGTGGAAAGTGACTAGAACTACAACACAACTGGTTGATCAAGCTCAAGGCTGAGTATGCGTGTATGTACAAGGTCCAAGATTTAAGAAGATGCGTCACAATATATCATAGAGTTGGTCTGTGCTAGATCGTGAGATAGAACACTTCACGCTTGTTTACGGTGAGTATATGAAAATGTTTACGCCCATAGTGATGGACGTAGTTGAGTGAAGCACGTGTCAGTCGCACCAGCAAAACGGAGTTATTTCAGAAATTTTCTACTAGCTTGGGACTATCGGATAGCCAATGGTAGGTAACATTATAAATAGCCATATAATATATAATCAACATTAACAACAATAATGTTATATACATTTGCCATTGAAAATGATGACGAACGCAGGAAAGGCAGTCTAACGCTGAGGCATCGCAATGTACGGCGGAAGTAATCGGGGAAAACGGTGAGCTCAATAATGTCAGATTACCCGAGGCTCGAGATCGGAGTGATTGGTTTTAGGGTAGGCATGATTATGAAGTTTTACAGCCACCTCCCGATATCGTCCATTACACTGGACATATGACACTTGAAAAGACAGCACAAAGAAACCTTTCCAACAAAAATAGATGCAGGCTATGATGCATGAAAGCCAAAACCATCGAAATGGAGAGTGGGGAATCTAATAACCGCTTGGCTGCAGTGGTACCAACTACCAGAAAATTGTCAAGCTGAAGATAACAGAAACAATGTCATACGCCAAAGTGATAACAACAATTGATACCCAAGACACGTGGTAGAAAACAGACCCACCAACCTTCGGACATAGTTGCAACTTCTACCACAATACGACCCAGCGAACTGAAGCCCATCGCTGAACGAAATGTTTCCATCAGCGATTGAGGACGGAACACATCCACAGTCTCTATCGGTTCAACGGGCATCCGTCCAGTTCCAAGGGAGACAACGACGGAGAGCGGAGTAACCCGTTTGTTCTGTTAACAGACCGACAGAATGCATACACGTTGTTTGTACGTACAACAAAAAGCAACAAGCGAGGTCACTTCATCTTGAACTCCCTGTGGAATGTAAACCGATTACTCCGAAATAACATATCATTGGTGAAGTGTATACTCATGGCTGTATTTGAGCCGAGGTATTTCTAACAGGCCAAGATCTAGATAGAAGAACGATTACTGTTCTCAACCAAAGTCTTTGGCCTATACCGCAAGACAGCGAGTGGGTGGTAACGGACCAGAACTGGCACTTTATCCGGATAAAGATGTCAACCTTCTTTCAACCCACAACCCACAGGTCCAGGAGACTGATTTGTCCAGCCTCTACGTATTGACCTGTTTGGCATGAATGAATTTGTCCGTGTGGTCGCCACATCGTCTAGCTTAGCCCAATAGGTCATTGAGATGTGCAAGCAGTCACATCGCGTCAAAGTCCAGTCTCGTTGTGACGGCTGTAATAACATGTTATTAGCCCAGAAAAGCTAGTCTATTTAAACATTAGTAACAAAACAATCGAAGTTTGATGAGTTGATGGAAATGAGACCAATACATGGGTAGACAATACATGGCGAATGCATCCAACGTACGGATTTAACATTACCGGGAATAAAAGCTGAACACGTGCTTACCACAAAGCAAAATTTACATGTTAAGCGGCTCAGGTTGTTATCGATACCGATGGTAACAAACGACGGTGTAAAAACAAAAACAAAAGTCGTGAACAAAAAATGGACAAAAGTCAATAATCGTGTAAACGCGAGCGATCTACTGGCTGCAACAATGCCGGATGTGTGGGGTTTTTTAACCAATACTCGTGTAGCGACCTCCAACCTGAAACAGTGGAGACTATCGTTTTCACAGCCGTTGATCACGTGATTGTCCAGAAAGTAGATATTTCACCGAAAAGCCAGTGGGCGTTTTTAATGATGACATGTTTCGTTGCACTCGGAGTGCGGGTCTTAAAACGCGTGAACCGCAATTTTCAGCAACTCCATAATACGTACCATCGCCGATGGGCTGGTTGTGTGTTTGCTAACAAGATCAGTCCATCTAATGTGGACCGAACGCTCCGAGGAGGGGAAAGATCTCTCAGTTGTACAGCAAGAAGAAGCCCAAATATATTGTACATCTCTTCTGTAAGCAGCAGTTGGACGCGTTTTCTCATTCGGTAATCCATAGTCTGGCTCATGCAGCACGTGATTATCGACGACTCATTAATAAAATTGTAAATAGATGAGAAAAGGCTACACAAACAGGTAAAACGACCATCAACAGCAGGCGGTCTGCCTGTAACAATAAGAGTAGGATCACAGACCAAATCAACATCTCAACGAGACTATCAACGTTGAATGTGCTGTACAACGCATACAGACAAGCTTCATCACTCAAACAAGTTAACATGATCTACAGCTGAACTAAGAGAAGCTAATAGCATTTATATACCCAATTTCAAACTATCCAGCTATAATTGGAAAGTTCAATCACTTTTGAGCGGTTTTACCAGAGTTAAGCAGAAAAGAAGATCAAACATTCTCAATGAATACATGAAATAACTGCGTTCGCGATGAGTATACCAAATAGTTCAGCAAAGTTACGCCATACACCAGGGCTCAACTGTGCGGAAAAAAGGCTTCAGGATGATTAAGGGCAAACGAATCACGATGATCGCTGAGTTGGTAGAGAAACACCAATGCTCAGGCGCTTGACACAAAGCGAAAATATGATCAATACACTCACTCAGTCAGGTGGTTAACATAACATACACAGGCTCCTATGAGCATGTGTCGTAATTCTCAGCGATGATTAGCATAAATCAGGTGGAAAAAATAGCCGAGTTTTTGCAGTAAGATTCAAAAAATGGATTGCACTTTAAAACAGACTCTCAGAGTTTTTGAGACTCCCACCCAAGGTCCCTTAAGGTGAACGTTTATCACAACCTACTCTGGTAATTTCCGGTTGACTAGTTTACATTTGAAAGTGGATAGTATCCGAACAAACGATAAGACGAAATATACACAAACGATTATGGGTCAGCCTAATCTAGAAGGTAACACAAAACGATCGACATCGGGAAACAGAGTGACGCCTTTGGTAGCCGATAACGAAATGGCACGCGCCTAGAACTTGACTGCACAGAGAAGTCGACGTATAACACAACACAGCGCCAGTATTCCGCAAGTGGCACACAAATACTATTCACACAAACTACAGCCGATCACAAATGTCAGTATCAACCTCGGACATCAAGCGACTAATCTCATTCAGAAGAAAGAATGTCCCGCTTATACAATTAAAGCCGTTTACATAGATAACGATCACCTCGATATCGCTAGTATTTGGTAGGTCTGTGGAATAAGTGATTCACACGTGTTCGGAACTAAGCCTGCAAAGCGGCTGATGGAATATGTGACGCAATTGTGTCATCTATGCTGGCTCCTGAAACGGTGAGTATTACGGATCTAGACAAACTATATCTTCATAGTAGAACACCGTTTACGTAGGACGTTGAAAAAGTTCTCCACACGTATCACAATGTCAGGAAAAGTGGTGTTTATGTATGTGTCCTGTCGAAGCTGAGCAACTGAGTTCAAATTGACTTTCATATAACTATAACTCAATACGTATGCCAGGTAATAATGCAAATGTGAAAATCAGGGAAATGGATATCAACAAGGGGTCAGCCAGTTGACTCACAAGTTCAACGATATTGTACATCCCAAAGTGTTTCGATTGTCATCAGATGACCGTGGTGAGAGTGTTAGGGTGAACAATTAGACAACAGAATGAAAAAGGCCAATACAGGTCGGTGAGAAATAAAAAAGGAAATATACCACAAAAACAAAATCATTCGACCTAAAAGAATGTACATGTAAGTGAAACCAATGTATGGTGCAAAGTCAAACGCGAGTCAGATCACACCGTTAAAAACAGTAGTTCACCTGCAAACGCTGAGCCATATTCATCTCTTGCAATTCAGTGAGTAGATCGAGTGTGGGATTGTTGGAAATGAGACCACCATCCAGAAATCGTCCACAGGGTCTAAAGTATGTGGGAGCCGCACCAGTTGCACGAGCTGCTAACCACGCCAACTGAAAGAAGCAAAAGCAGGTAGATAGGCAGATAATTTGAGCAATATATCTCTGAACAAACAACATACATATAGTCAGAATCCTAAAGAGATTTAGGCAAATCCCTATACAGCAAAACGTAATACGACGAAAAACAATAACACATATAGGGTTACACGTCGCACTACTGACGGCGTAGCGGTTTCTAAGTATTGAGGTGCTATCCTATGAATGAGGCAGAACCAAACAAATAGTTCTACCTCAAAAGTCGTCAAAATGAGAAGGAAGGATGTCAGAAGACGTACACTCAAACGAACAGCACTTCAATAGCTCAATGATTGACCATGACTGCCAGCGTACAACTTTGGGTTTCAAAAACCTTTGGAATAATTAAAAAGCCGTATATAACTTTGAATGTATATCCTGCGCGCAGCAGTATTCAGAAACAGACAACACAATCTGATTCACTATAGACTTGGACTTGGCGAGCTCTCTGCTTCCACGAGGAACAACTCTGTGATTCAGCTATTTCGAGAAAGGTCTTCCAAAGTTGTCTCATGTTCCGCTGTTTCTGGCAGTAAGACGTTTGGGTCCGGATGTACGGACAGGTTTGAGGTAAGCTCTCTTGACAGCTTAAATGATGTACCTATCGGTCGGGCGTGTGTCAACCGCAACTTGTCAGTTGCATGTCTTCAGGTAACAGCGCGAAAGAAGATCAGTAGTTGGGTTCATCACCCGACAGTATAGTGCGAGGAGCACACAGATAATAAAGTTATCTTGCTTACTAGCGCATATCTTTCGGAGACCCATTAGATTCTGGGTTGGAATCTTGGAAACAGAAAACAGCTGTACGCCTGTGAAACGACAATGGGTACAACGAGTGAAACATGGCAATCATACATGGTTTGACGAGATGACTGGGTGCTACCGGAACAACTGTGCAGATTGTACATCATCGGGGTGCCGCATACCGAGAGGACCTAGCAAGCACGCGCGGAAACTAAAGGACAGGTCTCAACGTCAAGACTGGAAGCTAGATGCAACTATTAGAAACGTATATGTACTATGTGTGACATGTCACCAAAATCAATGTCACCGCACTACTGCTAAGAATACGAATACGTGGCGGCCGCGCAAAATGGTGATTGCATTTGTTAGTTATGTTTTCTCATACTTTGTAGTGGGCATTTTGTAATAAACAAGTTCTCAGGTCAAGCATCTTTTGGGGTGACAACACGATCACAGCCATGGATGGCAGACAGGGATGAAAAGAGAGTCGAGACGATAATGTACGCGTACATATGCACGTGAGTATATACACATTCAACAACAATGTGGCTCTGTGACCCTGTCGGTCACGTCAAGCAGAGTGAGTCTCGCAAGCCAAACACCGAAAAAACCACCTGCATCAAGGATAAGATTGAACATGCGACAAACCTGTTCGGAATCAGGGGTTAGCGGTTTGAATTTGTGGTCATTTTCATTTTCCACAGGAGATATCGGATGAACTGAATCTCCACCAGGGCGGAAACCAGAAGCGGTCATTAGAAAATTAAATACAGACGATGAACTAGTCAAAGAACTCGTCTTTTTTAACCGTGGATTATGCTGGTCTGCGGATGAATTCGTAGAATAGCGTCTGACTGATGGCGGTTGTCGCGATTTTGACTTCAGGTGATTAGAGGAAGCGTGATGCTCACCATTCAAGAGAAGCTCATGCAACCGGAGACGAGGAGAGGTGTAGTTCCGAAACAGATGAAATACGGGTGGACAGCGATCACTTAGAACGGTAGTGACCGCGACCCTGATGTGTAGAGAAAGATTAAGAGCAAGTCAGCAAATTGTATTCAGTTGCCAGCATCAAACGAGCAAACGATGTATCAGAATTTGAAAAAGTAGAACTGAGAAACTGATGTATAAGACGTTATGATATGTCTCAATTGCTTAACACAGCACGCATGAGTAGATGTTCAAGCGAACAACACACGATGATGCTCAAACATCTACAAACACCAAACAATCTAGACATTAGGTTCTTGATGCATTGTCAATCGGCGTTAGTGCTCTTTTAACCACCTTGAAAAGAAACAGTAAAAAAGGAACGCTGTTTGAGAGAGGGTAAGAGCACAAACGAAACCATACGGTGCGCACAACGTCGTATTGATCCAATCGTTTCCAGACAACGCTGTTGGACTACTCTCGGTTGATTGACTGGAACTCCGTAAACTGTCCCGTGTGTTGGATGAACAACAAGCACAAATGCCTAGAGATTCCTGAGGCGGTTTTATTCGGATTGAGTAAGCTGTCTTCCATAAAACAGTTCCGCTCGTGTTTTTGGTTTAACTTAACAAACGATCTGACGTTTTTCATCTACTGATCAACAAAAAGTGATAAAGGCCTTGTTTGATCTGCTCGGTTATGGTTTTCATTATACGGGCAGATGATGCAATCTCCAAAACACGTTTGTCACTTTGTCTTCTTCATAAATCTATTAGAAAAAAAGTAGTCAATTGACAATTCACTAGTTCTTGCGCGGCTGCGAACAGGAGAATTTAGTGCCAATCACTATTGGCAACTCTGTTGGACTTTTTTGTTCTCCATAGGGTGTGAGAAGTGTGCATCGGTAGGCTGTACTTCAGTCAAATGACAGTAGTACTAGGTTGCAGCCATGAACATCAATAAGCCGTTAAAACGAAATGTTGATTCTGTAGAGGACTAACTCAATAAGAGGGTAAAAATGCCAGTATTCAGTACAAAACACGACAGCCGAATAGCCCACGCAGGCAATCCCAATCTATGTGAAACAGGAACGTCAAGGAGACAGGACGCGCGCACCAAAAGTGTATTGCTAGGCAGAATTAATTCAAACAAGTAAGGTTCATT